>PVIR01022281.1:0-28544 GCA_004026965.1 Petromus typicus
ATATATATGAACATGAATATTTATATCCAGATTTATCTATTGTATGATTTTAAAGACAAGTGTATTTTCTGTACATCATGATAATTATCATTAGCGGGTGTTTACAACTCCTCAGACACTGTGCTAAATGATTTTATAAATATGAACTTGAAGGCTCAGTAAGAGCCTATGTAGGAAGAACTCTTCCACTAATTTTGCAGACAAGAAAACACAGAAGGTCCTGAGGCACAATTCTGGTAAAACAACACAGGGTCCTGGATTTAGAAGATAGTAAAACTGTAATTAAGATCAAAGCCTTTATTGGTGAACTTTGATGTACTTACACCGTATTCTACACTACTTACACAAGGTAATGTTCTTGACTCACTAATGCAGCCATAATCATGTAATCAATCTATGCACGAGCCACTTGGCTTTGTATAGAGAGCACCACTGTCACTAGGACCAAGCACTGCTCAGAACATCTGTGCCTCTAATTTTAGTGTAGTTGAACAAGACTGAGGAGCTGTTTTAAAAGAAAATGTGTGATGAATAACTTTTTAAATTTGATATTTTCATTGCTTGGGCATCCAAAATAAAGGTTGCTGATTTATTAAATTTACAAACAGTATTTTATCCTGTGTGACTCAACTGCCAATGGTAGAATAGGAGGGCATATCATTGTAGACAATTCTATTCAGTTCTCTGCTCAGTTTGGACAGTTGTAAAATAAAGTTCTGCGTTACATTTTTCAGGTCTCCTTTATTGTTGAAAATAATATTCTAAGCATCCAAATAATTGGTAGTCAAATTATATTTATTAGAAATAATATAAGACACTTAAATATTTCATGTACCTTTAGGGATATGAAAATTCTATTATCTATCTATCTATCTATCTATTTCTCTATCATCTGTATATTCTCCATCCAGCTTTACTTATTTACATAGGTTTGCAGATTAATCCTGAATA
Source organism: Petromus typicus (assembly GCA_004026965.1). NCBI lineage: Eukaryota > Metazoa > Chordata > Mammalia > Rodentia > Petromuridae > Petromus > Petromus typicus. The sequence goes on from PVIR01022281.1 coordinate 952, forward strand.
GTATATGACATTTTATGCAGTATACAAAAAACACACTAACACTCAGAAGTTATTTAATTTTCCAAAGCTCTCAGTAATAAGATAGGAATCTAGTTGTTCAAATTAGCTTTTATCAAATTCCAAAGGTAATGTATTTTTGTTTAACAGCTAATTTTCAGTTTCTTCAGAAATGCTACCTCTTAAGAAGATATTATATATTATGTATCAAAATAGGATATGGCATATTAGAAAGATTAACACAGATTTTATTCTCCTTTGCATGAACTTAGCAACACGTGTAAATGATTTCAGGAGAGAGGGGATAGTGGACTCAGAATCACTTTTCTCTTCTTGCAATTGTATGTGATACCTAATAATTCCATTCACATTATCAAAGACAATCTGAGTTCTGATGTTATAGCAAGACATACTTGGAAGTGGGGCCATGTATTTTCAGAAGGAGAAACTGAGCTTAGATTTCATGGGCTCTTTGCACTTGTTCTACCAGTGCCTTATGTGCATCACAGATGATGATAAAAGGCTACTGAATTTTTATTATTTTATTCATAGACAGAAAGAGGGCGAGTAACTTAGAACTGATGTCCTCCTAATAGTTGTACTTTGTTCAAAAAATTTTAGATAACTGGAATATATAATAGAACATCAGGGCCTTTATCTTGACTCAGGAATTAATTCCATGATGGCTTTTCTAGAAGAATGTTTCTTGCATTCAGTGCTTTCCCTCTCGTGTGTACTGCAGAGTCCATGCATGGTATTTACGGCATGAATGTACAGTGTGCTTTGGGATGATAAGAGAGGATCAGTGCTGAATTGTCTATGTTTTCAACATTTGCTTTAAAACCCTCTGACTGGGGAGGCAACATTTAACATCACACCACTGGCATTTTGAAACATTGCAACAGCACAAGCTTTGAGGTCATCTAATTACTCCTCTCATAGTCAATGTATCTATACTGTATTTGAATAATGTATCTATACTGCTGTCTGCAGTGGCTGTTTCTGGCCAAAGACCTGACCTTTTCACTGAAGCTGAATTCACAGCTATGGACAAAATAGGGTGATGATGGCCAGCGCCCTTTACAAGAGGAGGTTTTGCAGGAGCACCTTAATCTTTGTATACTCTTGACTCACATGACCTTTTCTGATTGCTGGTGAGCTTGGGGAGGAAAGGATGACATTAAGCAATGTGACATGAACTGGACCTGTGGTTTCAACCTTTCCAAGTATGAGATTCCCTTTTAAAAGTCAGATTTTTCAGAATCCAGAGAGACAGTACTTGCCTTTTTAAAAAATGAGTTATTGAGGAATTACAAAATAACAAAAGTTCTATGGAACTCAATAGTAATTTTTAATGAATTTGTGCTTTATTAATTACAACTAGATTTCCTTAAAAAATCATCAAATATAAGTCAAATATTTTTGGGTGTCAGTTGTACTTGATGTACTGTAGATCTGAAGATATTTTGCATTAACCCCGAGGACCACGGAATGCAGAGGGGTGAATATCCTGAATCCTTTGGCTCCCAGTTACAAATGTAGTTTTGTGTTTATAGATGGTAAAGTTCCATGTAAAGTGGACTTCAAATGTTTTTTATATTTAAAATAGAGCACTGGTATATATGTGTATATGCTATACATGCACATCTATGTAGTGTGTATATATGGATATATAGCATGTATGTATTTACATATGTGTGTATTTGCCCATTCATTTGTTCAAGTCACTGAAGAAAGTGATAAAGAATAATAAAAGTTACTGCTTATTCAGTGATTAATTAATATCTGAGGCAAAATTTTAGTATTATGTGTGAATGTATTGATCTGATTTTTAACTCTTTTATAAATGAGGAAACCAAAACATCAAGCGGTATTCTGGTATGAGGCACAGCTGGCATTTCTACTCAGTACAGTGGTCAAATGTGCCTTCTTAAACACTGTCGTGAAGTTCCTCCTGGAAGAGTTGCTGTAGTCAGCATCCCACATCTCATGACCCTTACATTCCACTGGGTGAAGGACAAACTAAAGAAGTAAGTAATAAGAAAACTACATGTTTATGCATAGAAAACTTCTCAACCTGAGACTGAATACTGACAGTTACTTTATGGATGGGAGTTGGGAAGCCTCATTAAAGAAATCCCAGAATACATAAGTAAGGACATACTCAAATCTCTCTTCTCAACTACTCCATCACTGTTACAAACTCTCTTTCTTCCCTGGGAACCAGCCACAAATAGAGTATCCATTAAAACAGTTTGTAGCACTTCAGTAATGATTACATGGCCAGCTCCATCTCATCATTCCAACATAGTTTCATTACTTTTTTGCATGATTTGGTAATATTGGAGCCAAGTTTGACATTAAAAATTTGGGTGAGAGGCTGGGGATTTAGCTCAGTGTTCTGGCACCTACATTGCAAGTGCAAGGGCCTGGATTTGATCCCAGTAACCACATACAACAATGCTGGGTGCAGAGACTCACGCACACCAGCAATCAGAACCACATACCACAGTGCCGGGCATGGTAGGTCACACCTGGAGGCAGCATTTAGGAGGAAGAGGCAGGAGGATTGCTGTGAGTTCAAGGCTGAGCTCAGGGCCAGCCTGAACTACAAAAGGGAGACCCTGTCTCAAAAAAATTGAGGGGGAGAATTGCTCTTGGTTTGTGATTTCATTGCAAAATTGTTACAGTGAGTTATTCACCATTTTTCCATGTATCATGTATTTCAAAACAGCATAAATTACACAAAGAATCAGAATCAAAAGCAAATTATATCTCTTGGGTTTTCAACCAAGAGCATAGCAGGCTGGCCTGATCACCCTCTTCTCCATGCCACCAATATTTTATATTCTGGATTGCTTTCTTCTTGCTTTGGAAACTGAAAATTTGCACAGTAATAAATAAGTGTGAACAGCATTTTACAGGCACATTCTCTCTCATCTTGACTATTTGTCCTGATTCTCATGTGCTTATAATTTTTTACTCAAGAGAACTTTTTGCCACATTCAAAGACACAGACCACTTAACCTAGGTGCCTCTTCAGCCATGTATTTCAAAATGTTTTAGCAACAGGATAGGGGCTGCAGAACTGTTTCCAGGGTCATATCATTGGAAAGTAGAAGAGTTGAGAGTCTCAGTCAGTCACACCCACTCCAGAGCCTGTATTTTTTCCAGTATGTTGTACATATTTAAAATGTTCAATGCAATTATTAGTTTCTTAATGCATTTCTTAACCCTTGCCTCTAGACTAATCTTCTAAGACAAACCTTACAGCATATTATTTTATTTCAGTCCTTTCAGAGGTGTGTTTTTCTCTAGAGATTCTTGTGTGACATTTAATACTCTCAGTTAATAACAAACCCTCTTAAGCATCTTATTTCCAAAGCTGGCTACCTCAGTCACATTGGTTAACCTCTGTCTGTGGAATGCACATTCTCATTCTGCTTCCCAGTTGATTTCTCTATTAGTCACTTTCTTGTCAGTGGGACAAAATATTTGACACCCATAGTTTAAAGGAGTGGAGGTTTATTTTGACAACTTGCTTTAATCCGTGATTTGCTGACTCCAAGACAGGGAAGCGCATGGCGAAGCTACTCAGTTCGCCCCTCACTGTGATCTACCTCCATTCAGGCCCCACCTGTCCACAACACTTTCAGCTACTAAACTCATAAATGGACCAGTCCACTGCTGAGTCTAAGTCCCACAAAATCTAATCCTCTTCCTAAAACATGGCACTTTGGGGGGATATTTTAGATCTAAACCAAACCAAAGGACTTTTGTACATAGCATCATATGAAAGGCATTTAGTCTATTTATTGAAGTCACCAAAATCTTAACGGTGTTAGCACTACTGAAAAATTCAAGTCCAAAGTATCTTCTGAGACCTAAGGCAAACTCTTACTGTGTCTGTGAAAATAAGAAAGAAAATTAAATACTTCTAATATAGAATGGCACTGTTTAAAAATTTTCATTCTAAAAGGGAGAGATAGCAAGGCAGAGAGGAATGGAACCAAAACAAGACCAAAATTGAACAGGGAAAACATTAAAGCCTGAGAGTCCTTGTCCAACACCCAAGACAGGACAGAAACTCCAAAATTTCTGCTCTATTCCTACAGCCTTATTGACTTCAGCCTGCATGAAGTCTTTCCTTTGTCTCTTTCATTAGTTATGGCTTTCCTCAATAGCTAATCCACTCTGGCATTTTTTTTTTTTTTAGGTTTTTGGAGACAGGGTCTCGCTTTGTGGTTCAGGCTGGCCCTGAGCTCAGCCTCAAACTCACATCACAATCCTCCTGCCTCTGCCTCCCGAGTGCTGGGATCACAGGCGTGAGCCACCACGCCCGGCACTGGTATGTGGTACTGGTTGCTGCTGGGTGTGGGTCTCCACACCCAGTATTGTTATGTGGTTACCGGGGAATCGAACCCGGGTCCTTGCGCTTGCAAGACAGGCGCCGGAACCACTGAGCTAACTCCCCGGCCCCCACTCTGGCATTTTAAACTTCCTCGGATTTCCTCTGCATTTTTGGCTTTATTCTCACATGTACCTTTCTTTAAGAAGCACACTGGCAAGTCTCCAAGGTATTAAAAAAAATCTTATCCCATGAACATATAATTCGTATATCTTACATTCCTTTAAAATCAGCACCATCCAGATGAAGCCATGTCTGCTATCAACTCAACCAGAAGCCAAGGTCCTCTTGGTTCATGGATACAGAGGCGTCTGAATGCCCAGAGATGGCTGAGCCTTGTCAGATGAGTCCTGCTGAGCCAATTCATTCCTTGGGCAGAAGACCCAGAAACTCTCTTCCTAAATGAAAATTTGTTAGTTTTTCAGTCTTGAAACCAGGAAGAGTAGAGTCTTGCAGATTAGAGATGCCATAAAGTCATTTTTTCCTATTATTCTGGTGCAAGCTACTCAGTCTCTTTTTTTTTTAAATTGAAATCTTTGTTGGTATGTTACATATACACAACATGATTGCACTCAACAGTGAGAATTTGTACCAGTATATGATACAACCTAATTCTCATTTTTTCCCGTACCCCTACCCACCCTACCACCCCGCTCCTCATATACATAAGCTTTGTTTCCCTTTTTGTTATAATTTTATTATTTTCCCCCTTCACCCTATTACTTGGTTTCTTTTTAATGGTAAACTTTTCAGCAGCCAAGCTCTGTGTGACCCCAACTTTGAGGGCTTGTGAATGTAAGCATTTCTAATCTGCTTTAAGTTCCCAAAGTTTACTGTAGCTAGGCCTGAAAGTAGCCAGCTGAAGAAGAAGAAAAAAAAAAGTATCAAACTGTTTCCACTGCACAACTTCAACATCGAGCTGCTTTGAAATTTATTCTACCAGGTTAATTAGTTTATACCCCTTAATCTCAGTCTCCTGCGAAGTTTTAGGACATATGCAAAATGAAGACCAATTTTCTCTCCACAAGTAACATATTTGACCTCTACTCCAACTACTAATAGAGTCTGTTTCTTAGCCTCTCTGAGACTAGCCTTTACTGTCCATATTCCGGTCAGCATTCTACTCTTCTCAGCCCAAACCAGAATTTCTCATCTTATTCTGGTTACAACATTCTAGCGCATTTCTAGCTTGCCTGTCAAAACTGTTCCAAATTCCTCCAGCAAACCAGTATTAAAAGCTTCTAAGCCACATAGCTGCTATGATCTCACTTCTTTGATAACAATATTTTGTGTTAGGGCCGGGGATTTAGTTCAGTGGCTCCGGCGCCCGTCTCGGAAGCGCAAGGACCCGGGCTCAATCCCAGGTAACCACATACCACACTGGGTGTGGAGACTCACCCCAGCAGCAATCAGTACCACATACCACAGTGCTGGGCGTGGTGGCTCACGCCTGTAATCCCAGCACTTGGGAGGCAGAGGCAGGAGCATTGCTGTGATGTGAGTTTGAGGCTGAGCTCAGGGCCAGCCTGAACCACAAAACGAGACCCTGTCTCAAACCCCCCCCCCCAGAAAAAACAAAAAAACCAATATTTTGTGTTAGTCAGATTTCTTGTTGCTAAGAAACAATATCAAATACCCAAAACCAAAATGAGAAGAGAGGTTTATTTGGCTTTCTATTTTTAGTGCTGGGTCTGCTGGCTCCAAGGCAGGAACAGCTTGATGGAAGGAGGTCACAAAGAAAACTATTCATTTCATTACAGCCAGGAAGCAGAAGAAGGAAGAACAAAGGAAAAAAAATACACCCCTCCAAGTTATGGCCCCTGTGACCTAGCTCCAACCAGGAACCACACCTCAGTGCACAGTCAACTATCAAACTCAACCATCGATGAAGACACTCATGAGTATAACTCCCCATGATTCATTAAAAGTAATTAGTAGAAAATGATTAGTTGAAAATCTTATAAGCTAAAATATCTTTAGCACATCTAAGTTACTAAATATCACAATTTAATAACACTGCCATATGCAGAGATTTTGTTTTCCAATAACTTCTATGTATCACTGTGCATCACTGCATAGAACCTCAATTTATGCTTAGAACAGAATTTATCCTTCTGTTTCTCCAGTTTATATATAGTAGTTAGCTCTACACTATACTGTTCTGTAAGATGTTTTAAAGACTATTTCACTGTCTAGTGTCCTGAACAGGTTGATTCTCTGCTTTCGATAAGTATGAATGTCTTCCCTTGTCTTTAGTATAGTAGTAGGAGAATCTATAGGCTCTTTTGACATTTTATTTTTTTTAAAGTAACATTATTGGTACATTTTAGGTATACATCATGATCACATTCATGATTAAGAATTTGTACCTGTGCATGCTGTATCTTAGCTCTTGTTTTTTCCCATTGCTCTTCCCTTTCTCCCTATTTACAAAAGCTTTATTTCTGTTTTTCTCCCTTTTTTCCCTTTCTCCCACCTCTTCTACTTCCCCTTCCTCTTTGAACTGTTGATTCCCAGTTCACACTGCAGGGCCTAGTCAGAGACCCATAGGGGCAACAGCACAGTGCAGGGTCCGTCATTCTGAGCTCAGGGATTGTCACAGTGGTGAAAAGCAGAAAGAAGGCTTCCTGAGGCCTGCGAAGGATTTAAACCTACTGGGAGAACAGGCACCTCAGTAATGTTCTCAGCAGATTGCAGCAGTTGGTGAGTTGGGATCAACACCTACTTGAACCAGCCTTGTTGCAGCAGAATGGCGGCTCGATCCCATAGTAGAACCTTCTGACATTTTATAGACATCCTTATATCACAGAACAGAAGAATAATTTATGTGATGTTGGCTGCTGTGGTACATTATGAGGAACTTGCCATTGATGTATCAGACCTGCACAGGTGTCACCTTATTAGAACTTCTGGTGTGATTGCCTGAGGAAAATCGGGCATGCTTGGAAAAGACAGATGGCAGATGAGGGGTGTTGCGAGGGTTTGTTTACTTTGGGGAAACTGAATGCTATGTGTTGTGTATATTTACTTGGACTTCAGTTATCACATAAGGTCACTTGTGGCATTGTTTTGTAATTTTAAAAGTTTCAGATTTCAAATTTTTATACTGGGAGTAATCTGTGTCATTTAGATTCTTTCTATGAACATATTCATTATTTTTAGAAGCAATAGATTAGATACACATAGGAGGAGAAAACAGCAAAGTGCCCTAGGACATTATTTCCCTAGACGCCTTTGTATTTCTTTTGTTTTGCTTCTGAAAAAGAGTCTCTGGGGTAGATTCTAGGACATGCTCTTATCAATGCTCGGAATTGGAATGGGTGAACAAGCTACTGAAATCATTGTCTTCCTCATATTTCTTTTTTTCCCCATTGGATGAACCATGTAATTAAAGTTCTACTTCCTCTACAAATTATAACTTAAATTGTTTACGAAAGTGTCACATGGTAAATAAGCATATAAAATGCCTTGAGAAATAAGTATAGTATTTCTGAATTCAGTCAAAGCATTTTTACTATTTGTTGTAATTCATAACGAACTAGTCCTCAAGCGCAATCATATAATAAAAGATTGGATCACAGAGAATTCAACAATAGTTTTAGTTGTAGTCCCTAGGCATTTATACTAATCTTGTTGCTGATGTATTTTTTGAAAATATATCGGCAAAATCACAATCACTATATTTCATAGGAGAAGCTGCACATCAACTGGTTATTTTATTTGCAATATTTCACTCATATGACTATAATGAAGTTGGCATTTCTATTATAGACAATGCTTTAGAGCATTAACAGGACTATAATAATTGGCCATCAGACAAAATTTGCAATGGCAAACCTAACCTTGAGGCCATTTTTAAGCTATTACTATTATAAAGTCAAACCACATTGGAGTATTTATTTTACCAAGAACTACACACTGAAATGGACCTGGGAAATAGGACTTCATTTTCAATATGTTTTAAAATGATTTCTAGCTTTGGGACTTTAAAACAATTTTCTTCTTAAATGTAGAAGATTTATAATTCACCATCAGAATAAAAGCAATCAGAACCTACCAGATTTAATACCCTAATATTGTATACATACATTCTAAACATATACACTTCAGAATAATTATTCTATTTGAATATAACATCAATAAATTCATATAAAAGACTTAAGATTTATATTGTTGAGCCAGACATTAAAAAGAATTTCTATGGAAACTGTATTAAATAGCTTATTGGTGAAGATGAATATTTAAAGTTATGCCAAATATATAAAATGCATAAGAAAGATAATATTGTATGTACAAAAGACTTATTCATCAGGATAGGATATAAACCTCCTTGAATATTTTAGGACAATATATTTTAACAAAATTTTTAAATCATTGCATTAGTTTGTTTAAACACATTGAGTTCAAACAGTGCATTTTAAATTGGAATATAGAAGAATAGAAAAGTATGTAGATATTTTTGTTGTTGTTGTTAATGAGGATCAAATTCAGGACCTCATGTTTGCCAGGCAAGGGCTATGCAGGTGAGCTAAATCCCTGGCTCAGAAAAGTATGTGTATCTATTGATGGAGACTCAGCCCCTCAGATGCTAATTGCTCTACCAAATGGCTTCCTTTGGTGCATTTTCTGTTACTTTAACTAAAGGACCTCAGGTACGCATTTTCTGGGGATTCCTTTGACACATCAGTCTTTGTTTTCTCCAGAACTCAGAAGAATCTCAAACTTTAAGAGTAAGTATTTCATGAGGAAGTTGAATGTACGCCTCGGAGCAAAAGAGGATTTGGAGACCTGATGGATTTGAGAGGTTCTTACAGAGGTGATTGGGTCTGAGTTGAATTTCACTCAAGAGTGAGGCTTTCATGTCAAGAGTAAAGCTTTTCAAACAAGCTGAAGCCACAGTTATTGCAATAATTGGGTCTCTTATTTAGCACACTTGTTTGTCTGACCTTCTTACCACACAGGGCTTCCTTTCATAAATATGATGTGTATGAGACGTGGACTGGAAATAAAAGAATATTCTGCCTCAGAATGGATTATTACTCGAGACTGGGAAGGCTCAGCATTGAAGTTGGAGAGGTAGATTGATTTCAGGGCCTTCACGCTGAGCTACTGTCCAAGCCCTGAACTTTCTATTTTTTATTCTGAGACAGGGTCTTGTTAAGTTTCTATGTTGCCCAGGCTGGCTCATCCTTAGGCTTTTCCTGCCTCAGCCTCCCAGGGTGCTAGGATAACAAGTGTGTGCCACCACATCTAGCTAATTTTTATCATTTGTTACACTTAAGCTTGCTAAATCTAGGGCTTTTTTTCAAAGCTTCTTGGTTTCAGAAGCTGTATTTTTGAAGAATTACATATGAAGGCCTACAAAAAGTAATTTGTGAATATAACATTAAATTTAGTACTCAGTTTGAATTTAACATTAAGGGTCTAAACATGAATTTCTATATACAGTAAAAATGCTCAAGATCAAGGTTTAAAAGTTAAAGTACATAAAGGCTGGCCTCTTCTCCCTGCTTTTGGTTTGAATTATCATTAGAAGCAATTCTGAGAAATAATGACACTTATATTCATACACTCTTGTACCAAAGATGCAGTGTAAATGATGGATTTACTTTACAGATGGACATTGATTTTATGGAATCAATCTTTATGTAGTGTGCTGGAGAGTATGGGAAGGCAGATTTTGAAGCCTACATTAAAGTTTCAGCTCTGGCACAAACTCAGGGAACTTGAACAATTTATGTAACTTTCCTGTACTAGTTTCTTTATTTGTAGAATGGAAATAATAACAGCATAGCCATAAGTATTTCATCAAGTTGTTGTTAAAGATTATGTTATATATGCATTACTTCTTAGAACAATAAAATAGTTCTTGGCTCAAATTAAGTCCTATGCAATTATTCCTATGCCTTGAAATATCCAGTTAAATATTTCCCCAAGTTGTATGCACACATTCAAACTTTGGTGACTGTACCCATTTTGCTCCACTTTTTATTTGCTTGTGTTTTATAACTGGCATATATATATGAAGGAACCTGTAAATTAAGATGAAAAGATTGCCTGATAAATCTGTCTTCTTTCTGAAATTTAGGATTATAACTCTTAATTTTAAAAAACATCAGGAAAAATATATTTATTAAATTATTTATTTCTGTAGGAAAGAAGTATGTCCCAACATAACTTTTAATATATAAACAATAAATGAAATTCAGCCAAATAAGAATATGGGGCTATGCAAGTTGCATAGTTAAGTATTCCAAAAATGTTAACATGCCATAAAAAGGATAGAAATGTTGTGTAATTTATTAAAATTATTTAAATAAGTGGATTGGCTTGAAAATTTAAGGGGAACCACTCATATGGTACAAGAACATAATGTATAATTTCCAGCTTAATACAGAAAAGGACTGGAGAAAATACAAAGAAAACTTGACTGGTCTAATGGAAGATAAGAAAATGAAATGAAATGAGTGAAGAAAATAAAACTTAAAATCACTCACAAATATCCTAGAAAAAAGTTAGTGTCTTCAAACTAACGAGAAAACCACTTCATGGTTGGTTTAAAAAAATACAGAAGTTAAATAGTATTTCTAAAGAACACTACCTTGAAACAGGAAAGTAGTGTCTCAAAAGTACAACAAAAAGTGATGACAGTGGAAATGGCTACTAACTGATGAGGTGTCTAAACACGATGTAGAATGCCCATAAACAAAGAACACTGTGATGAGAAGAGTACGTACTGTTAATACTATCATAGGAGTGAAGCTCCAAAATGTTATGCTAAATCAGTGTATTGAGTCAGAAACAAGCAACATACTGTATGACTTCATTTATGTGAAATGACCAGAGGCAGAAGCTCAAGAGTGGAGACAATATAGTGGTGGATACTCACAGCTTGGCAGGAGAAAGTGAAGAAAGGGTGTTGATATGTGTGAGGCTACACTGGGGTTGGCAATATTTTTCTAAAATTATGTCAATATAATGGTTTCATAGTTCTGTAAATTTACTAAAACCACTGAACTGAACACTTTCATTGGGTGTATTTTATGGTGTCCATAGTAAATCTCTATAAAGCTATTAAGTGCATCACTGAAATGAACGAATATAGGCTAACAAAATAAAAGAGAAACATTTCTTTTCAGGTTTTTTGAGACAGGGTCTCACTTTGTGGTTCGGGCTGGCCCTGAGCTCAGCCTCCAACTCACATCACAGCAGTCCTCCTGCCTCTGTCTCCCAAGTGCTGGGATTACAGGCGTGAGCCACCACGCCGTCACTGTGGTATGAGATACTGGTTGCTGCTGGGCTTGAGTCTCCACGCCCAGTATGGTATGTGGTTACCGGGGAATCGAACTCGGGCCCTTGAGCTTCCAAGACAGGCACCGGAACCACTGAGCTAACTCCCTGGCCCTAAAAGAGAAACATTTCATAATCATCCCAGTAAATGAAATTATTTGATAAAGTTAAATATTCTTTATAAAGTACTCTATTTTTATTAGTATATGTTTGTGATTTATACTGATTATACTCTTTGTAGGGAGTTGGTAATGTACATAATACATCCTAATTCTTTTTATATCATCTTCCTTTTCGACCTCTTTCCTCCACTTCTTTCGTATTTCTCAAAGATCTGTTTCCCTGTTCCCTTTAAAACATCTTTTACTTTACTCTTTGATTTATTTATGTTCTTGTATTAGCAAAACTATATGATATTTAGGCTTGTGTGCCTGATTTATTTCACTTAACATTATGTTATTTCTTGTGCTAATGATATTCTCTCTAGAAAGTTCTTGCTTATTCCTGTAACTTGAAGTGTTTTATCTATTTTATCTTCCAGAAATTTAAGTGTTTATTTTTTAATATCTATATCTTTGATCCATTTTAATTTCAGTTTAGTACATGGGAAAGATATGAGTCTAGTTTCAATCTTGTGTGTACATAGTGTATGGCCAGTTTTCCCAGTACCATTTGCTAAGGAATTATATTTCCTCCAGCAAATTTTTATGGACCTTTGTCAAAGATGAATTGGCTGAATGTATTTGGATTGTTTCTGTGTCTTCTGTTCTGTTACATCCATTAATATATCTGTTATTTATTCCAATACTATATTTTCATCATTTTCCCTTTGTAGTGTAACGTAAAATCCAGCACTGTGATGCTTCCTGCTTTGCTCTTTATAGTTCAGGATTACTTTATTTATTCTGGGTTTCTTTTAGTTTTATATTTATTTAGGACTCTTTCATCTAGTTCTGTGAGAAATGCTATTCATATTTTGTATGGAAGTACATTAAATATATATAACAGTTTTGGAGTTATAACCATTTTGACAGTGTTCTGTTTATTCAGAAACAGCAGAACTTTTTTGATGTTCTCATCCATCTTGTTTTTCAAAGCATTCTAATTTTTGTTGTGGTGGTTCTTAACTTCCCCAGTTAGGTTACTTCTAATTATTTCATTTTTCTTTATCCTATTGTAAATAGTATTGTTTCCCTAATTTCTTTCTGTATGGGCTCATTTTGGGTGTGCAGGAATGCTATTGATTTTCGTGTGTTGATTTTGTGGCCTGCCAGATTGCTGAAGTTGATTATTAATTCTAGGAGACTTCTGTTGGAATCTTTTCATATTCTTTTGTAAAGGATCATGCCAGCTGCAGATAATAATTTGATTTCTTTCATTCTCTTTCTTTTGCATGACTGCTCTGGCTTGTGTTCTTTGTATTAAATTGAACAGTGGCACTGACAGTGGATGTCTTCCCCTTGTTCCTGATTTTAGAGGGAAAGCTTGTCACTTTTAATCACTTAGTCATGAGTCTTTAATAAATTATCAGATTAAGATAAGATATAATGTATATTTTAAAAAACATATAGTGAATGGTAGTTTCAGAGTGAAATTTTTAGGATTTTTTTCTTTCAAAGTGTCAGAAGCATAAAGGCATCTTCTTTTATGTTAGAGGTCATTGTCACTGAAATACATCAAAAATATAAAAAATAAAATCTAAATATTGAATAAGAAATGAAGCTGTCATTATTTGTTGATTATATAATTACTTTCCTTGAAAAATCATATAATAAATTCCTGGAATTTAGAAATGCATACAGCAAAATTGACAGATGTAAGTTTAAAAGAGAAATATTATAATATTCATATGTGTAAGCAATATATGTATAGAAGACAGGACAGTTAAGGGACCACATTTACCATCATCCAGAAATAACAAATGTATAGACATAATTTTTAAAATGGAGAAGAACACTACATGGAAACCAATAGAGATTTATTATTAATAATGCTAAGAAAAATTAAGTAAAGTACAAATCATAGGAATCTATGATGTCTTCATTCTTTACTCATGATACTTTAATGTTGTTTATTCTGCATTAATGGCTTACAGGTGGAGAGCAGTTCCAATAAAAATCTGCACATGTGCTTTTACTGAAGTTATAAAGTGCTTTTTCAGTTTACTTGGAAATACAAAATGCTGGAATAACCATGGCATTCCGTGAAAACAAGTGGTTATATTTGTTGTACCAAAATTCAAGTTGTATTAGAAAGCTGTACTAATCAAAAGCAAGTAATTGATGGTAGAGTAGGCAAATGCACATATTCAGGAAAACCGAGCTCTGAATTTGAAGTATGTTTGGCAAGACACTTGATTTATGAGAAAAAAAATCACTATACAAAGGAAAGAGGAAAGAATTTTTTCAGTAGATGATTCTGGCTCAAATAGATTCAATTTGTGAAGAAAAGTGAAGTGAACCCTATCTTAGAAGATATACTTGCACTGAGAAGCAAGCAAGCAAGCAAATTTTGTCAAAGTTAACCTAAGGAGAATAATCCATAACCTTCCAGGGAGACATGTAAAAACCCTCCCTTTCTCCTCTCTGTCTTGTTACTGAATGAAGATTTTAAAAATAGGCTATGTGAATATTAAAGATATTCACCCTCAGAAGACAATGCTAAGTATGAAAATAAGTCAGAGTGGAAGTCTTTTAAGTGCATATAGTCAACAAAGAATGTCTAACTAGAATAAATAAGAAAAATCCAAAAAATGAATAAAAAAAATAACCCATTTAAAATAGGCAAAATAGTTGAACAAGGAGTTGATGAAAAATAATATCCAAATGACTAAAGAACACATTAAAAGAAATTTAGATTTACTAGGCATCAGAGAATGACAAGTTTAGGCACCACATCACACTTATGGTGTTATAGTTTAGATCTAAAATGTTCCTCTAAAATCTCATGTTCAGAAGTTATACCTGATCATAAGGGATGGGACATTGGGGAATGTGACTCAGAACAATGAGTTCTCATCTCTTGGCTCCTCCCTTTTCTTTTGGTGTTCTGCTGCCCTGTGGTGAACAGCTTTCCTACACTAGATTTTCTATGTGTCATTCCTGTCCTGGATCCAAGTAACCACAGACTGTACCCACTGAAACTGTGAGCCAAAAGAAATCTCTTTCCCTTTAAGATGTGGAGATTGGATGATTTGTTCCAGCAATGGTGAACTAATACAGACAGCATTACTGAGGTTTCCTGAGGATGAGGAGCAACAGGGATCCTCATTCAATGCTGCTAGAAGTAAAAATTGGTGCAATCAATTGGGAATAAATCCTCAGAATTTTCTCTTAAATTGATCTTTTACATATGTCAGACTGGAAATTTTATTCCTAGGTATAGGTAGCAGAAAAACCTGTACATGTGCATCTAAAGTTATATTAATTAGCATTCATAGTAAGTATAATTACTTTCTTGTGTCCTACACAAGAAAAATGCAATTGTCCACTCAGTCTCAGAATAAATGTGTTATACAATGAGTTGCTGTAAAAAAACTGAAATGAAAAAACTGTGATTACATCCAACAACAGAGATAAATCTCACAATTGCGGTGTTAGGGGAAAAGCCAGAATATAAAAATGTAAATATTGGGTAATTTCTTTGATATAAAGTTTTACAGAACAGTAAATCTAAGGTATAGTGTTGGTAGGCAAGAAAGCAGTTTCCTTTATGAAGACAGAAGTGACAGTCTTGGGGGTGCCATCTGTTGTCCTGTAGGTGTATACATAAGAATTTGCTTCATGATAACTCACAGAGCTGTAAGCGTATATGTTTTTTACTTTTCATGTGTATATTACACATTATTAGATGAAGCCAATTTTTAAAAAACAAAAAGCTATACCAGCTACAATCACTGACCTTTCAATCTCAGTATGATAAATTTCTATATGTAATTGTTTAAAAGATTTGCCATTGTAAATGAGTTGTAGTATATATAGTTGATTTTGTGAAGTAGAAAATATTTAAAAAGGAAAGAGGGTATAGGGGTAAATAACAAGGGGAAAAAGAATGTGACCATAAAAGATTTGCCTTGATATACAGACCAAAAGGTGCAGTAACTAAATTCACACAAGGAAATGTTCAGTGTGCATATCCATGAATATTTTAAATTTCTGTATTGTCTACCATTGCACAAATTTTAACTCAAGTTGGTCTACCTCTCCTCCCTCAGTGGTTGAAAATTTATGTAGACATTCTTAGACTACATTTTCACACCAAGTCATTAAAAAGACTGCTGTTGTGAAAGGATTTAAATACCACTGCTAGGCCTTTCAGCTGACAGGAACACAATCAAGGACTTTGCTTTTTTCTGCATGTCAGCAAGACTGGCATCATGTCAGTGGCCTGAGTCCTCTACACAGGGCCTTGAGAGCAACTGAAGTCAAGATTGTTTGTCACTAGTTTAGCTGTTGAGCCTTAAAAAATGTATTGCATATTCATTAGAATCACTGATACGTCTTCAGATGCAGATGAGTGTGTACCTTCTACTGACATTTTTGGTCAAAGTGCACCATCCATGAAATCATAAATAAAATTATTTCAGAAAGTAATGCATAATATTTCTGGACCTCCTGGCTTTCCTGTTTTACTAAAGGTCTACTAAATACATGATGTATTTATGCTAATCATGTTTCTTGGGAAGCACACCCTTCCTGTCTGTGCATGTGTATTACTAACAGCGTATTTTGGAGGGACATTTGGGTGGATAAAGGGTGGCAGGTGTTTTTCTTTTCTGTTCTTGGACCTTCTTGGCCCATTTTGGTAAGAAGTAAGCTTCTCCTTGGTAAAGGCTGTTTTATAATTTGCAGGATATTGTGTGAACTTATTTGTGTGAACTTATTTGCATTTCTGCAGGAATGCTACTCTTAATAATCACACTGTGTGAAGTATTTAGGCCAGATATGATAAAGAGCTTTTGTATAGTTAAAAAAATCTTGCAATAGGTTATCACAAAGGAGAAAGAGAAGATTTTGTAGTTTGTAAAATAAAATCAGATGTATTTATTCAACTAAGCCTCACAGTAAAGGTGTGCAGTAGATGTAACTGATCAGTTCAGTTCCTAAATAAATCAAGTTCACAAAAGTGAAATATCTTGACCTAATATGTTTTATAATTAAATCTCATTGAATTTTTGAATCATTTTAAAATTGTTTTTACACCCAGGACTCTGTTTGAAGTTAAGATTTTGAATATCATAGATAACCCCTTCTTAATGAACCCTTTTTCAAAAATGGCCTAGAGAGAATAATAGCTTAAAATTAAAAAACCCTCCACTTTAAAGTAAAATATATCAATTATGGTTTTTCATTTAAAGCAAGACATTATTGAGCTGCTGAATTCTGGTGCTAGTAATATTCCATGTAATGTTCTCAAAACAATTATCCATTTTTTTGTCTTCTAGGCAGAAGAGCCTATTTAATTTCCAAGAGCAAAAGTGCACCAAGATTCTCCAGGAGGTTAAAGGTAGCAGTAAGCAATTCACAGAGTACAGCTTGTCTATTAGCTATTCTGTCAATTAGCATTGAAATTCACTGTTATGACCAAAGGAGATTTTGCAATACAGAAAAGGAATGAAATAGCTGACATTTTAATAGAATTTCCCCCTTAAAAATAGAGTAAATAAAAAACAGAACCAAGAATTAGGGAAATTCATTATCAACAACAGTACTGAAACTGAAAGAAACAATTGTTGCAACAAGCAGGAGTTATTTTCTTACTGGGGTTCCTTTTACCACAGAGTTGCAAGGAAATATCTCTATCTAAGATTAAATAATAACACTGTGTACATTATGAGAATCACTCTAATAACAGCACAGTATTTGAACTAAGACAAGCATAATAGCTCTTAGCTAAAAAAAGCAAATTTATGAACTAAAAATCTTAAACTGCTGCATTCTTATAGAATAGGAATAAAAAGGAGGTGAAAATTGAGACAAGAATAATAATATATAAATGATAGATCTCATGTTCCAAACTGTATGTACTAGAAGGTTCAGAAGAGAGTGGAGAGGAAGTAATGAGTTTTATTAAAATGCATTTTTTAGAATTGAAAAAAGCTGTGCTTTCAGGCTAAAAAGAAGAACATCCAGGACAAAACTCCAAAAGTTTCCAGAAAAGAATAAAAGTGTTTATTAGGAAATAAATGGTGACATTGAAATTAGATTTACCTCAGAATTCATTAGGTTCATAAAACTCAAGAAGATAATGGAAAATGCATATGAGAGTACACAAATGTGCATGTACAATTCTTTACATGATTATTCAGTTGTCTGAGAGAAATATAGGTTATTTTATTAGAGGCAGCTAAGTTAGATAAAAATTAATACACAGAGAGGGATTGGGGTCTCAAGGAAGTGAGCAGAAAAGTATAGACATCAGAATTGTGGTTGGAGGTGCATTTAAAGAAGGCCAAGCCTTGAGATCAAGATGCAAAGTGCCAAGTCTGCATGCTTCCACAAGAGGTGAACAGTTACTTGGATATACAACAAGCACCCTCTGGTCCCAGAAGTTCAGACAGGCATCAGTCATCCAGGTAGGTGACAAGAGCTCCCAGACTCACCTCTCCCCCAAAGTGTTTTTCTTCTTTCTATGACCTATGTGACTTGTTTCCCTACTTGAATCAATACAAGCCAAGTGGCTATACTTGTAATCCTATAGGTTGGTTAGAGTTTGACCCTGGTTGTACCCATATTATGAGTTTATGACTTTGCTGTACAAGTTACCGCTGACAAAAGGCCTTGGTAAGCTTCCACTTACAGGAGCTCTCCTATTGTTCAAAGCTCTCTCAGAAGTTTTGACTTTGCAAGAATTCATTCTTTAATTTCAAGTGACGCAAATTCAGCCCATCTAACATCTAGTAAGTGGGGAATTTCATTTCTTCTCTATCAATTTTTTCCATGGTGTCATTCAGAAAATGTTTCTCTTCTCAAAAGACTTTTATTACTGTTGAATATTCTCATGAAGAACACAGTTATTTATCAAAGAGGAAAAATAGAATATCAAAACTAATGGTGAGCCACTAAATTAGTTGAAATTAGTAATAAAGTTTTAAGTGCAGTGGTTTTATCTAAAATTTTTTATATTTAAATACTCCAAGTGGCATTCATATGGCAAATATAATGATGAATACAGACATAATGTACTTTAGGTTTGGGGTTTTGGTGAGTATATGATAGATTTATAATTTAGTGCTTGTCATTAAAAATAGTAGAATTAGGAAGAAGTTTTAAAAAATTAAAGTTTACTACTAAAGTTTATTATTCAAATAATAAATACTAATTATTCACACAGTAAATAGAAAGAGAAGACAGATTAGATTCCATGTATGGAAGAAGGCATTTAACTGAATATGACTTATTTTTCAAAAAAAAATATATATAGTATAAATAATATGTAATATTATGTATTATCTCTTATAGAGATGTCATGGTCACCAGCGCCATCCATTTTCTTGAAATTTACTTGATTTTGTTCTTATTTATTGGATATATATATATATATATATATATATATATATATACACCATATCACATGTTCAGAAGATGAATGTAAAACAGTAAATAACAGGTAAAATTGAGTAGATAACAGTATCGAGAAAGTAGAATAATGTGACAGATTATTTTGCTCAGAGAATTACTCATTATGCAAGAAGGAAAAAGTAATAAGTGTATCATCAAAATAGTCTAAAAATAATGACTCAGCTATGAAAATTCTGTTGTGGAATTTTATGAGAAAATCATTGAATTTTTATATTAAATATGAGCAATATTTTATTATTTATTTATTTATTTAGTTAGTTAGTTTTTAGTTTTTTGAGACAAGGTCTCACTTTTGTAGCTCAGGCTCACCCTGAACTAACTATGTAGCCCAGGAGAGCCTGAAATTCACAGCAATCCTCCTGCCTCTGCCTCCTGGGTGCTGAGATTACAGGCATGAGAGACCACACCTGGCAGATGAGTAGAATTTTTAAAGAAAAGTTATGAAATTATTTTATCTATTATTTATGTGAGTGACTATCAGAAGCTAATGTTTCCTTTTTTCTATTTTGAATGTTTCAAGCATTTTCTATAATATTTCTTTTCCTAATAGTGAATAGAACAGATTTGATTTGAAAATAGAGTGTGGAGAAAAGAGAAAAAATGTTAATCTCTTATAATACTAGAAATTGAGAATTATTGTCAGTTTTTTTGAGTATTGATTTCCACAGTTTTGATGAAGTTAACTTGATTGAAAATATACTGAATATTTCTGAATATTTAGTAATAATTTTTATTATTACTAAATTATTTTTTCATATATAGCTTTTCATAGTATTTAGAAACATTTTTGTGAAACTTTTGTTTAAATAAAGGTATGATACATGACTATGGTATTCTAAGTTGAAATATTTATCTATTCAATGTACATGTGATATACATAATGCTATATTAAGTGGTTTTGATACACATTTTGTCATCTTTTCAGTTTAGAATCATAAAATTAGATCACACAAAAATTACTTTGTTAGTGATTTTGGATGTTATTCAAATAACTATTAATTAAAGAATTATTGTTCATTAGAAGAGTGTATCAGTTTAGACTATTAGTTGTGGCTAGCAATTAGCTACCTCAATGTCCTATTGACAGACCTGTACATTCTTGTGTTTTCAACAATGTTAGTTTTGTGTTTCAAAAGTTATATTATGTGGCATTAAAAATGAATATTATCAATGGTGAACGTTTCTCATTGAACATTACACATTTATGTTTATTATTTTTCCATCAACGTTATTTTCTCCTTTGATTTTTATCTATTAATCTGTATCAGTTCTTTACAGAAAAATATTTTGCCATATTATTTATAATTCTTTATGACATGATTTTCATTTTTATATTTTTAAAGACATATTGCTTATAATTCTGTATACTATCTTTCTTTTTTCTTTGAATTATTCTTTCTTTTTAGTTTTTTGTTAATACTTCCTGTATTGTCTTAACTTACTTCCTGTATTGCCTTACCTAGTGACTTATCTGAATTTTTGTGGGTATTTCATAGATATTCATGATATTTTCTTCAGAAACTAAATTATTTTTCTTAAATAACTTTTCCTTTTAAGTCAAAATTATCCTGATATGCATACTGATGAGATGAAATATACTGATTGATTGACTGCTTATATTGTGCCATATAATGGTATAAACTCATTTTTGACATTTAATTCTTAAAAGTAAAAATTAAAATATTTTTAAAATGTTTTATAAAATAAGTTAAATAAAAAACAGTATATGTGCAGTCATTATTTTCAGCTATTTGATTTTTATTTATTTTTATTAACATTCTCCTGGTTCCCCTTCATTCTTTGAACAGAAAGTTTTGTGCTATTGCTTCTCTCTTCTTTGTAAGGGAGAATCTTTTGTTTATGTCTTTTACTTTGAACACAAGTAGTTGCTCTTAAGATTATGATACATGAGATAGTATATTTACTTATTATTTTCTTGTGAAATTTTGTTTCCATAAAACAAAAACATTTAAAAATATTTGCTTCTAGATCATAGAAGCAGTTCTGAGTGAGAAGTAGCAAGCTGCTTTTCCAAAATTAAAGGTAGAACAAGTTAATATGCTTTGTCTGTAATCAGTATTCCTATACCATTTTCAGAAATTAGATTTTTAAAAATATTCTCTTCAAAAGTGAAACCTTGGGCCGGGGGTACAACTCAGTGGTTCCAGCGCCTGTCTTGCAAGCACAAGTACCCGGGTTCGATCCCCAGTAACCACATAACAATACTGGGCATAGAGACTCACCCCAGCAGCAACCAGTACCACACAACACAGTGCTGGGCGTGGTGACCCACGCTTGTAATCCCAGCACTCGGGAGGCCGAGGCAGGAGAATTGCTGTGATGTGAGCTGGAGGCTGAGCTCAGGGCCAGCCTGGACCACAAAGCGAGATCCTGTCTCAAAAAACCTTTAAAAAAAAAAAAAAAAAGAAAGAAAGAAAAGTAAAACCTTCAAAATTAAACTCTAATACTGTTCTCCAAAATATATGAGACATTCCAGAAGAAAGTCTCTTAAATATATTATTCAAGCT
The DNA here is from genome assembly GCA_004026965.1 of Petromus typicus. NCBI lineage: Eukaryota > Metazoa > Chordata > Mammalia > Rodentia > Petromuridae > Petromus > Petromus typicus. The sequence continues at coordinate 22,755 of PVIR01022281.1, forward strand.
TTGACAGTAACAGTGGAAATTTGTCAGCATTCAAATTATAAGGTTGTCAGTGATTAGCTTTGGATGAGGGGAACATCCTTGTTCCTGAACTCTTAAGGTCAATACATGTCTAAAGACAACTTTGGAGTAATTATGCTCTGGCCTTGCTTGCCCCTGATACTATAAGTGGATATGCCAGCCTAACACACCTGAGGTCTTTCTTGAGTTGTGTACTTACTGCAATAGGTTCCTGAAATTTCCACTTACAACTTTGAAAACTTAGTTTTCAAAAAGGAAGTTATCACTTCTATGGGAATACTACTCATACTTGGGTATTATAGATAACATGATAAATGAGCAATGACAGAATTTTAAACATTTTAAAAACCTTTTTCTTATTATTTGTTTATGAATTGTTTGGAAGAGGAATCTTAAATCCTCTTTTCAGAAGTAGAATGAGAGGAAAATTCATCTATCAAAAACAAAACAAAACAAAAAATAACAAGGCTTCCAATATCTTTACATCTAAAATTTGGGAAACATAAGCTTGGGCATTCAGTTTCCTCTGTGTTAGAAAATCTGTGGCAGATTGTTTTTACCAAATTCTGAGCAAGGCAATCTCTTATACTACCTATGCTTCTTAAAATATGTTGGAGACATTTATCCCATTTGAAAGTTTGGGGTTATAGGGAGCTGTAAAATTTCTCCTTAAAATTGGGCATATCTATGAATAAGGCAGAAGTGATTATATGTGAATTCTAAAATAAGGCCATAAAATTTTTATGAAAGCTTGGTGTAAACAAGTGAACAGGCCATAGGGGGAAATGCTAGGCAGATGTTCTGATTGGTAGCGGCAACTAAGTCCCAACTGATCACCAGCTTCTTTCTCAATTTCAGGACACTGGAGAGCCCACAGCTCTAATTGCTTTCAGGCCCCATCATTCAGTTCACCTGCACCTTTGACTCTTTCAAACTCACTCCAGGTGTTGTGGAGGGGAGAGAAACTATTTTCTCTCTATTCTGTCCAAGTTTCTGATACAGAGAAGCTATAACAATCAATAGGCATTGAGGTAATGTTTTTCTCAGCAGCAGGAAATCAGCATAGATTTGGGTACTGGAGTTAAGGAGCTAAGCATTTTGCTTTTCCTTGACTAGCAGGTGGAAACTGAGAGAGCAGTAAGAATGCCTTAAAGGACTTGAGGAAAATCTAAGGGAAAACAGTAGGATCTTAAAAAGAAGGAGGATGTCCACCAGGAGGAGATCACTCTGAGAGCTCACAGGAAAATAATGAAATGTTTTCAAAGAAGAGAGGTAAAGTAACCACTGCTATAGAGGGACAAAAAATTGGTACAGTTGTCACTTGCAGTACATGGAGTTTAGTAGAAGCATCTAATCAACTCAGTGATCTACTGATAAGCCTTGTCAGACTAGATTTTGGAAATAGCACTGAGCTGCTTCTTGGAAAACATGACAAAATGGGAAAGGAAGAGCTTGATGGGGCTTTACAAAGTCAAGTCTCCTTTTGAGGGTTTAACAAGTGCATATCTGTTTGTGTCAGTTCTCACAGCTTTACAGGACAAAGGGCTTGGGAAGTCATGTCAAGAGAGGAGTAAAGACAAAATATGTAGTACTTACAGATATAAAAAGTAATTTTATATGTTTGCATTTAAACTACATAACATTCACAAGCACATGGCACAATAGAAATAAATTGTCTAGACAATCAGTTGTTTATTAAAAATTTTTAACTTTTTATTCAAATTTCTCGAGTTTTATTAAATTAAACATAAAGATACAGATCCACAGCTGAAGATGAATATTCCAGCAGGAATCATACAGATGTAAGATATGTTTAGTGTTTTACTTTCCTATTAGCACCTTTTTAAGTTCTTCCTTATGAAGGTGCATGCTTGGCAGTGAGCTGAACTGTGTTTAAACTGAGATTTTCAGATCATTTGAGGGAATCTATAAGGGTGCAGAATGAAAATCTTCAAATTATCATGAGTGAAAGAGGAAACCTGAGGGTTTCTTGTAGCTCAGGATTTTGTGATCTTTCTGTCTAGGGAATACACTTCCTGAGATGTAGGCAATTGTAGCTTCTCTAAGATAGTCTGTGTAATTCTCATATTATACTACTTCCATTCCTTTCTTTCCCATTTTTTCTACAACTGCGTCAAAGGAGCAGCCTCTGTTTGAAGGTTGGTAGAACACCTTCTCTTCCATACTTATATTTTTCCAGTTGCATGGCTATAAATACTATGTAACTGTATATTGATCATAGCTGATCAATCTCAGATTCATATATCGAATCTCAGCCTCTCTCCTGAGCTCCAGGGTTCAGGTACTTGCTCAGTATTTGATAATGTCTACACTGACGTCCATGATTCAACATATTTAAAATACACCCAACTCTCTGTGCCCTTATCTCTGCCTTCTCTATGTTAATCAGTAGCATCACCATTCACTTGCAAATCTCAGAATTATCTATCTTTGGTTTATCTTTGGCAGTTAACATATCCTAAGTCCTGTTGGCTTCACCTTCCAAATACAGCAAATAATTTTTAAAGTTTTATCTTCAATAAATACATCAAAATATAAAGTTAACTTTGTAAAAGTTTTAGCAAACACATTGTACAGCTTCTCTGCAGAATGGGTACTTGGATCTAGCACCTGCATTCTTGAGCTCTAAGCAAAGTGTAACTTACATCCCACAAATAACCAGAGTGGGCCTTTGTCTGATGAATGTGAGGCTTCTGTTTTTAGGAAGATAGTATAGTTGTATTTTCCTTTTTTAGTCTAAGAAAATAAAAACTCTAGGTTAGTACTTATATGGAACAAACAAAAAATCTCTAGTGAAGACAAGCAGGCAGAATGGCCTGAACCTTGACCGAAGAAAAGATACCGCATGCAGGTCCTGGTTTCATTTTTCTTTGAAAATTCAAGATTTGAAACTGAAAATGCGGGCAACCTGGAAATGTCAACAGATACAGAAAATAAAGAAGAAGAAAAAAAAGCTTTCTTTTGCTAGTAGATTAGGAAAGTGTCAGCTAACAAGACAGAAAATTTTTATTTTATTAGTGTATGTTTGCAGTTCGTGATGTTTGTAATTATTGTGAAGAGTGAATACCTGTACATAATACAGCTTTGTTTCCTTTTTAGTCTCCTCCCCTTGTTATCCATCTCCTTCCCTCCACTTCAGTCATTTTACTCTAGCTTTACAGGAAAACCTGTATCCAAATATTGTCAAAGACCAAGAGGTCTTGACACTTACCTGGACCAGGCTATACTGAAGTTCCCTATGTTCCTCCATCAAGGGGTTGACCAAGAAAGCCAAATAGAAGCTGAGACTCCATCTCTGCCCAGTGCCTCAGTGGTGAGGACACACTGGTAATTCTGTACTTCCATACTATGCAACAGTCACACCATGCTCCTCCCTTTCTCTTCTTGGGTGGTATCAGGGCAAGTCCAGTACCATCAGGCCTTTGACCATTGACCAGGGATAAGGAATCCAAGCAGACAAAAGATCTAATATTCATGTTGGAATCATGACAAGAAGGGGAAAAAAAGAACGAGTCTGAAAAAGTACTCAAACCATATTGGCTGAAAAATTCTCCAAATTTGGTTCAATATGTAAACCTACTGATTCAAGAAGCTGAATGAAATTCAAATAGGTTAATACACATGAAAAAAAATCTGTTTTAACATCTATGATAGTCAAATTTTAATTACTATTACTGTGCACAAAAAAATCCCAGAGCACAAAAGAAAGCTACACATATGAAGGAAAAAACTAAGATTTTTAAATGAGAGACTGCATGATAACTTGTGCAGAAAATTATTTAAAATTCTACTAAAAACTTTTGTAACTAATAATTGTGTTTAATAAGGTTGCAGGTTATGAAACAAGCATACAAAACAGTGTTGCTGTTAACTTACAATGAACATGTGAACACCAAATCTCAAGCCACGATGCCACATAAATCACTAAAAGAAAGTAAAGAGAAAAATAAATACAATGTGTAAATGTAATGAAGTATGTACAGGACTTGTATGCTGAAATTATAAAATACTGGTGAAAGAAACTAAATGAGATCTAAATAAATGGAAAGGCATTGTTTTTGTGGATTCAACATAGTGAAGATGTGAATTCTTAAACTGATGTACAAGTTTGATTATTTTCATATAAAGTTTTTGAATGATTTTAACAGTAAGGACAACATTATTCTAAAATTTTCATAGAAATGCATAAACTCTGGAGGAATTATATATCTGTAAATAAATGATAAAAAGAGTGCAATCATGATGTGTATATTTAATGTACCAATAAAGATAAAAAAATTTTAAAAAAAATTAAAAAGTGGTAATCCATGTCTCACAGTATCTAAATATTAACTCATATGTTTAAATACCCAAGTGCAAAATGTCAAGCTCTATCTTAAAAAAATATAGGAGAATTCTGTAAGATCTAGAACTCGGGAAAGAGTTCTTAAAATTGTATTAAAAGCACTACCTATAAAGGGAAAAATTGATAAAATGAATCACGTATAAATTTAAGACTTCTACTCTGCAAACTATCCTGTGAAGATGAAATGGTAAGCCAGAGAGTAGAGAGAAATAAAAATCATATATTCTTACATTGATAGAAATAAAAATCATGTATTCTTCAAAGGATTAGCACATTGAATATTTAAAGACTCTAAGGAAATAAAACAAAATTTCAGTAGATAATAGGCACACAATAGGAACATTTTTGCTGAAGTAGGTATGCCTAGATTTCAAATATTATAAACATAATATACATTCATAAACATACATTCATAATCACTAGTCATCAGGGAAATATAAACTAAAACAAATGAGGTACCACTATATTCCTATTGGAATGGCTAAAATAAAATTGATTACAAACTACAGGCATAAGCTACAAAATGAGAAACTGGATCATTACTATATTGGTGGTGGTTATGTAAAATGGTACACTTACTCTGGAGAAAAGTAGGGTGGTATCTTTAAAAAGAAAACATATAGTTACCATAGAAGCCAGAAGTTCCACTCCTGAACATTAATCCTAAAGAAATGAAAATCTATATCTGTACAAATATGTGTATGTGAATATTGAGTGCAGTTTTATTCCTAACAGCCCAAAACAAATACCTTCAATTGGTAAGTCATTAAACAACCTCTATGATCATGGCATAATACCAATGAAGAAACAAAGTAAAGAAGCAAATTACAGGTTCACTCAACATGTGTGACTCTCCAGAGAACTATGTGGAATTGAAAATGTGAATCTAAAAAGGTCATATACTGTTATAATTCATTTGTATAACTTAAAAGGATGAAGAAAATGAAGAGTAAGTTAATGCTGGCCAATTATAAAGATGGATGGGTATAGTTATTTTTTTAAAAAAAGTTGGGGATAGCAAGAAGAGTGACCACTGTGGGGACAGAAATATTCTGTAGTTTACTGTATTAATGTGACATTTGCAAATGTCACCAGTGAAAAAATTTGGGTAAGTGTTACATGGAACATCTCTGTAAAGTTTAATATCTTGATATGAGTCCATAATTATCTCAAAAAATAAAATTAAAGAGCAAAATATAAATCATGCTTCTCACCTTTTCAGAGTCCTTCAAATTTTAGTTGAAATCCATATTTTCCCTCATGGTGACAAAGTCTGCAAAAATGTACCTGTGAAGATGTAGGTCTGCCAACACATTAAGTGTCCCTCATTCCTCTGTATAATGTACATTTCCTATTTCCTCCAAGAAAAGTTCCTTATTTTTCCCCTTTTAAAAAGTAATATATGT
>PVIR01022282.1:0-28422 GCA_004026965.1 Petromus typicus
AGGGTGAGCAGAGGCTGTCGGGCCATTGTGGGCTGACCTGGGTTTGATCTTCCAGTCCTGGGCCCAGAGCCTTGACCTGGGGCAAGTATCCCCGTTCCGTACCCCAAACCCCGGCCACTCACTCTGGCCCATTCTAGGGATGTGTTTGCCACTTCAGCGTGGCCCTGACCACCTGCGGGAGCAGGACAAGTCCCATCCCTCATCTGTGGGACAGGGACAGTATTTCAATGAGAAGTACTCCTAGCACTGGGAGGCTGAGGCAGGAGGACTGCAAGCATGGCCTAGCCTGGGCAGGTTAGCGACGTGGTGAGACAGTGCTGCGAAATGAAAAGGGCTGTGGGTGCCCCTCGGTGCAAAGGCCTGGCTTCCATACCCAGCGCCCCAGTAAGTAAATGGGCAGGAGATCTTGGTCAGAGCGCCCTGTGAGGCCCCTGGGGAACCCACAGCAGGTTCAGGAGACCCCAGCCAGCTGGTTGCACAGTGCAAAAGGGTGACTTCCACAGGTGGGGGAGGGGTGCCCCACTCTCCACCCCCCACTTCCACCCCCCTCCTCGCTGCTCTGAAGTGCTGCCTCAGGCTGCGCTCTGCTGAGCCAGCGAATCTGGAGGTGCTGTCTTGGCTCTGAGCCGCTCCCGCCAGTGTCCTAATCACCGGAGAGGCGTCCAAGGGCTGGGGGGGTGCTGTTCCCCCAGGCCCGGCCGGAAGTGGGTCTGAGTCCTGGGCTGCTGTCAGGCTCTTCCTGCCAGACAGCCTCCTGCTTCCTCCGGTGGGCCCTGCAGGGCAGGGTTTCCACGAGCAAGCAGGCTCTGGGCCCGCCTCTTGTAGAAGGCGGCGCTGCTGGGGCGCACAGCCCAGCACAGGGTTGGCAGTCGTCTGGGTCTTCCCGCTTGGAAGGCTCTTATGTCCCTCCTCCTCCTCCTCCTCCTCCTCCTCCTCCTCCTCCTCACTCCTTCTGTCTCCCTCCTCCGTCCCTCCCTCACTCCTTTCTTTCCTTATTTTTGAGATAGTCTAACTACGTAGTTCAGACTGGCCTTGAACTCACTATGTAGCCCAGTCTGGGCTCAAACTTGTGGTGATCCTCCTGCCTCAGCCTTCCGAGAGCTAGGATTATAGCCCTGCTGTGTTCTGTCTGACAGCACAGCGCGTGCTGTGTGCTGACTCCTGCTGCCTCCGGAGCCCAGCCCAGAGCTCAGGGTTGGTCACCGCCCCCGTGTATGTGGCGATAGCGGCAGTGCCCTGTGTGGAGGCTGGAGGCTGTTGTGCCCCCAGGGTGGGCTGGCACTGCCCTTTGGGCCCCTCCCAAGTCCACTAATACTCTTGTTTCTCCGCAGCCTGCCGAAACCGGACAAGGGCCTCCAGCCACCCCCCTCGGCTGTGCCGGGGCCCTGGAAGGGTGTGGACCCCAGCAGAGCCCACAGGGAGGCCATGGGGCCCCCAGCCAAGGCCGCGGTGGATGGGGAGCCCCCAGGGGGGGAGGCTGCAGCCGCCGTCCCTCTGGATGTGTCCCGCCTGCGCAGCTCCTCGGTGGAGATCCGAGAGAAGGGCGCGGAGTTCCTGCGGGAGGAGCTGCGCAGAGCCCAGAAGGTGGGGTCCGGGATGGCGAGGGGAGTGAGGGCGGCAGCTCCCGAGGGCACCTGAGTTCCTGAGGACAGGCCACTTCTGTGTCCCTACGTCACCACGGCGCTGGGGCTCGCACCCGGCCCTGGGGTCCACAGGCGGGTCTGTGGTGCACGGCGGAGGTGCAGAGCCCCGCCAGGGTCGGGCGCCAAGCAGTCTTGGGAGGCTGACGCCCCACCCAACACATGTGCAGGAGCTGAAGCTGAAAGATGCCGAGTGCGAGAGGCTGTGTCGGGTGCGGGAGCAGCTGGAGCAGGAACTGGAGGAGCTGACGGCCAGCCTGTTCGAGGTACCGGGCGGGTCCAGTGGCAGGGGTGGTGGGCCGGACCTCCGGGCAGCTCAGTAGACCCCGCTGTCTTCCAGGAGGCCCACAAGATGGTGCGGGAGGCCAACCTGAAGCAGGCGGCCTCAGAGAAGCAGCTGAAGGAGGCCTGGGGCAAGGTGAGGCCTGGGGCTCGGTGGGGCCTGGCGAGCCGGGAGGTGGGCCTGGGACGTGGCGGCAGCCGTGCTGTCCTGTCCGATCCTGCTCCACGGGGAGCAGACCCTCGGCAGCCCCCAGACGCCCACTGGGACCTGCCCCGGTGACCTCTGGCCACCTCCCCTGGGGCCCCATTCACCATGCTGCACGTGGGCGTCGTCCCTGCGGGGGACCTGGCCTGCTGGTGGGGTGGCATCTCAGCGGGGCTGGCCGACCTTCCTGCAGATCGACATGCTCCAGGCGGAGGTCACTGCCCTGAAGACCCTCGTCATCACGTCCACACCGGCCTCTCCCAACCACGAGCTCCACCCGCAGCTGCGAAGCCCCTCCAAGGCCGGGCCCCGCAAGGGTCACTCGAGGCACAAGAGCACCAGCAGCACCCTGTGCCCCGCCTTGTGTCCTGCCGCAGGGCACAGCCTTGCTCAGGACAGGGAGGGCAAGGAGGTGAGGTGCAGCTCGGGGACCTGGGTGGCGGGGGTCAGTGGGCTGTCTGGCCGCTCTTGGCCCAGGCTCTTTGTGGGAACACACAGCACCCCTTGGCCCCTGGGGGCTGGGCCGGGCCCTCCGGGACAGGTGCCCCTCCCTGAAGGGCCCTTCCCTCCTGCCTGGCCGGGCACATGGACACTCCTTCAGACTCTCTGGGCGGAGAAGGCTGTCCACTAGGCCTCCGTCTTTTCCTGCGTTGAACGGGCCTCTGGGGCCGAGGGAGGGAGCTGTAGGGACACGGTGCTGGAGCTGCAGCCCACCAAGCCGGCCTCGCCCATCCTGGATCCTGCCTGGACTCTGACGACACCTCCTGCTTCCTGTCTGTCTGTGCACTCTGTCCGCCTGTCTGTCCGTGTGCCTGCCCTCTGGCCCAGCCCGGCCTCGCCCCTCTCCTCTCCCTACTCCTCTGCGTGCTCCCCAGCAAGGCTGCCCACCTTACCTACGAGCCGGCCTGGCTGCCCCTGCGTGGGGAGCCCACACCTGCTGCCTCCTCCACCTGTCTCACCTTTGCCTGGCAGGTAACGGCTTGGAGGCACTGCCCATGTATGCCCCCTGCATGCGGCGGGACAGGCCAGCACCCTCTGCATACACCTGTGTGTCCCCTCTGTGGGTGCTGTGGGTGCCCATAAGGAGGCGCTAAAAGGTCTGGACAGGCGCTGCACTGGAACTGGGAACACTTGGCATGCGCTCTTGGCCCCCTGTCCCAGGTGCAGCCGCCTGCCTGTGCTGGGCACAGGCCCCAGGCGCTCGCACCCTCGTGTCCCTGACCACCTACCGCCCACTGCCCCCAGGTGGACACCACGTTGTTCTCAGAGTTCCAGGCCTGGAGGGCGGCACCCACACTGGACAAGGCTTGCCCCTTCCTGGACAGGGTGTACCGCGAGGACGTGGGCCCCTGCTTAGACTTCACCATGCACGAGGTGAGGCGGCGGGCGGCCGTGACCCGGTATACCCGTTTCTGGTGCCTGCCTCACCCATCTCACCCACCCTGCTCTGTGCCGTAGCTCTCCGCGCTGGTGCGGGGCGCTGTGGAAGACAACACGCTCACCATCGAGCCTGTGGCTTCGCACGTGCAACCCAACACGAGGGCCGCCGCGGTGGAGTGTGGCCGCACCAGGTGAGCTGGTCGGTGCTGAGCGCCCCCGCCCCAGGGTAGCTGCTGACCCCGGGACTGGGAGGCCCCTTCAGCTCGGAGTGTCGAGGCACTGCGGGCGCGAGCCTTATCCTGTGGGACTGGACTTTGGGTCGTCACTGAGGCTCCGTCCATCGGCACTACTGCGGAGTGGGGCCAGCAGCACCCTGCCTGGTCCTGCAGCGGGCGCTTCCCTTGGGCTTGGGCAGCTCTGTGACTGTTCCCTAGGAACAGGCAGACGGTGGGGAAGGGCGGTGCCCATGTGGGTTCTGGAGCAGCCTGGCTGCAGCTGGAAAGGAGAGGGCGACTGGAGGGGCCGTCGGGTCCAGGGCTGGCAGGAGCTTGCCCAGGGATCTGGGGACAAAGGGCTGTGGGCACGAGTGGATACAGACGGCAGGCTAGTCAGGGTCACCCAGCACCAGATGCCCAGGCCCTGGCTCCAGAGGGGCTCATGGGAAGAAGCTGAGAAAACGAGGGGCACGTGTGGGGGTGGGGTGATGGGCCCCAGGCCCCCAGCTCCGGGACGCCCCCGGGAGGTGCAGCCCTGCTGGCTGGCTGCTGTAGCTAGGCCAGGGCACTCTGACCGAGAATGGACTGGCCTGCACATGCTGGGCACCCCCGAGCTGGGGTGGGCGGCTGCGTCTGAGCGCCCTCTGTCCTCAGCACATGTGCCTTGAGTGGGCTGACCAGCCCCTGCCGTCACCGCATCCGGCTTGGGGACTCCGAGAGCCACTACTACATCTCACCGTCTTCCCGGGCCAGGGTGAGTCACCTGCCTCCTGGGAGCCCCTGGGCCCAGAGCTGGGCTTGTACCTTCAGTGCCAGAGGCCGGGGTGCCAGGGCCGGGGCTCAGCACTATGCTCCCTGAGCCTGTCCTCCACATCCTGGATCCACAGGACCCAGCCCCTGAGTTGGCGGCCAGAGGCCCTGCCGGCTGTATGCCCTTGACTCACGGGCTACCCTGCCCAGCCCCGGCTTTCCCGGCCTCCACGGTACAGGACGGCGGGGCCAGGTGTGGGTCTGGGCTACTGTCTGCCTCTGTCCCCTGAGTGGGGCTTGAAGGCGGGTCACGGGCAGGTCAGATACTCCGTGGGGCCCAGCGAGGCCTGCACCCTGGCCGGGCAAGGGGAGAGGAACAGGGGCACGGAGAAGTGTTTGGACACACGCACGCGGAGTGGCCAAACCCATCTGCCTGCAGCCCTGCTGAGGGGCTGCAGCAAGGGGCAGCGTGCCCTGCTGCCAGGCCCCAGGGCCTCCTCAGTGTGTGGCATTGTCCTTCCTTGGGGCCCTTTATACCTCTTCTGTCCCAGCTGCCGTCACGGCAGTGCCCACACCAGTCCTGCCAGTCGGCCGTGCGGCCTCTACTTGTCCTGACTTCAGGCTGTTGTAGGGCTCAGTGAGTCCAGCATGGTGGGTGAAGACCCTACACAGTGTCCCTCACCCTCAGCCCCCACGGTCCTGGATCATCGCCTTGTCCTGTGCAGGCCGGGCCTGAGCACTGTCCATACCCAGTGTAGGGGAGCGGGGACCCGACATCCTCTGCTCTTGGGGTCTTGTCCCAGCTGGGCGTGGCCCTTGTCTCAGTGTGGTCAGGAGCTCCGAGGCCAGCTGGGGTCGGGAGGCTCATAGTCCCTTCCTCCCCCAGATCACCTCGGTGTGCAACTTTTTTACCTATATCCGCTACATCCAGCAGGGCCTGGTACGGCAGGACGGTGAGCTCCCTCTGGTGGCCAGTGTGGGTGGCCCTGGGAAATCGAGGCCAAGTCCATCATGGGTACCGCTTCCAAGGCCCAGCATGCTGGTGGGGTGGGAGTGTGGCACAAGAGCTCACATCTGCACAGGTGGGCGGGGAGGACCAGGTCGTCCTGGGACCCCTGAGCTGTCCTTGTCTCCGCCTGCAGTGGAGCCGATGTTCTGGGAGGTCATGAGGCTGCGGAAGGAGATGTCGCTGGCCAAGCTGGGCTTCTTTCCCCAGGAGGCTTAGGGCACAGCAGGGCTGGAGCAGCCCCTGCCTCAGGACAGCCGGTCCTGAGCTGGAGCCCCAAAGAGGGCCAGACACCTGCCCTGGATGTGCGCGTGGACAGGTGGGCCCGGAGCACGGAGATGAGCCTTCCACAACACTCGCCAGGCTGTACCACACCGGGGAATGTGCAAAAAGCAGCACAGACCGAGGCCCTCGGAGCCTAGGCGGGGTCCGGGCAGGACGCGTCCCCGCGGCAGCCGCCTTCCCAGGGAAGGACAGTTCTGGGCCAGTTAGACCTCCGAGGCATCCTGCAGCCCCTGTCCCAGCACCCCCTGCCCTGGCACCCCCTGCCCTGTGCCCAGCCGGCCTCCATGCTGGGCCACCCCAGGACCCCTGCCTTCCTGCCCCACGAGCAGCAGGCCAGCAGGGTGTGGGCCGCCCCACCTTGCGCCGGCTGTATGCAGTGGGAAGCCACCTGGGTGCCCCTCACCTTCCTCCACAACCCAGATGTCGGGGCCAGGCCTCCTTTCTGAGAGGGACCAGATGGGGTTTCCGGGTGCCTGCCTGCACCTCTGCAGCAGCAGATACCAGGATCCCCATGTTGGACTGGGCCCGGGCCCCCATCTGGATGCCCCCTGGCTGGAATGCAGCTCCATTACTATTTAATAAAAGAGGCTTTGTTGGTGGCCCGGCCGCCTGTCACTCCTGCACCCTGGGGCTCTGGCCAGGGCTCGGGCATCTGTGGGAGTGAAACCAAATCCTCCCCTGCCCACCTCGTGCTCGGGATTAGCCCAAATCCCGAACCTCCTGCCACCCGTGTGCGCCGCATGGATGCCCTCTCCGCCTAGCTGTGGGGCACAGGGCAGGCAGCTGCGGTTCTGAGGAAAGGCAGTGTCAGGCTTCTGGGCCAGGCCGAGCAGTAGGAGGCCCTGGTGACGTTGTCTTGGTAGGTGGGGCTGCAGGAGCCCCCAGGCCTCAGCCCAGGCTTGGGAAGTCTGGGGCAGGGTCCTCCACAGGATGGGGTCCCCTCCCAGCATCACCCCCTTTGCCCCTCCCCCATGAGTCTCACCGTCCCACCCTGAGATGGCTGGGGCCTCTGTTGCCACGTCCCCTGGGGACTCCTCCAGAACATCATATCGAGGGTGCTGTATGCAGCTCCTCACCCCTCTCTGGACCTATCTTCCTTTGTTTTGTTTTGAGACAGGGTCTTTTTTTTTTTTTAATTTGAGACAGGGTCTCGAGTTGTAGTTCAGCCTGGCCCTGAGCTAAATGTGTAGCCCAAGTGAGCCTCGAACTCAGCAGTCCTGCTTCTGCCTCCTGAGTGCTGGGATTATAGGCGTGAGCCACCAGGCCTGGCACTGTGGTGTGTGGTACTGACTGCTGGTGGGCATGAGTCACCACGCCCGGTGTTGTATATAATTACTAGGGATTGAACTCAGGACCTTGTGCTTGCAAGGCAGGCACTGGAACCACTGAGCTAAATCTCCAGTCTTTGAGACAGGGTCTTTAATGTAGCCTAGGCTGTCCTCGAACTCATGGCAATCCTGTCTCAGCCTCCTGAGTGCTGGGATTACAGGGTGCATCACCATGCCAGGGGCCTAGCTTTTCACCCACAGGTTGGGGAGATTGGGTTAAATCTGGAACTGGTTAAATTGGAATTTTAAAAAACTAAACTCTTCCTTCTTTTAATTGCTAACAGCTGCAGAGTTCATCTTCATTTGTTTTCTGAGTAGGGTCAGGGGCCACCCTCCTTTAGTCCTGAGTACCTGGGCCCTCGATAACTCAGGTGTGTGGCTGCTGGGTGCGTGTACTCTGGTGTGACCCTTTGACCTCAAAGCTGAAATCCGTCTGCATGGTTGTCTCTCTCTCCTCCCACTGCCCCAGTGACACTGCTCCGCTTCCTGCCTCTCAGTCACGACTTGAGTCATGTAGCTCGCTGCCTGCGGTGTTTGTCCATGTCCGGGCTTCGTTTTCTCTGCTAAGAAGTACTCTGCAGCCTCCGTGCTGTGTGCTGTTAGTCCACCTGTTGGTGGGCGTGTCTCCCCTCAGCCGGCTGTTAACGAGCGAACAGACTTCACAGTCCCTTCCAGACCCTCCTCTCAGAGTCTGAGTTAAATTCTCAGAAATGGGATGGCTGGATATGCAGTAGTTTGAATTTGGGTTAGTTGGTTTGTTTTATTGAGACAGGGTCTTGCTGTAGTCCAGGCCTTCTGATCTGCTATATAGCCCGGTATCTTAGATATTTTCTCGTGGCTGGGACAAAATGCCGGACGCCAAAGCCAAAGAGGCAGGATGTAGCTCCCGGGGGCGGGGGTTTTAGTGCGTGGCCAGCCGGCTTCCAGGCCGGGCGGCATGGCAGAGGAGAAACAGCTCATGGTGCCCACGTGGCAGCAGAAGCAACCAGGGACCCCCGCAGCATCTCCCTGCCCTTTTGTCTCACTCCGGCACTCAGGCTGGCAGTGCTGACCCACCCGTGCTCCCCATGTGCTGTGAGCTCCCCATGTGCTGGCTCCTGTGAGCCAGACTCTGGAGAAAGGCCTGGGCCCGCTGCTTGCTTGCTTGCTTCTTTTTCTAATCTCAGAGATCGAAGATGAGCCCAGGCTGCTCTACCGTGAGCAGCAGCCCAGCCCTTTTTATTTTAGACAGGTTCTCGCTGCTTTGCCCAGACTGGCCTCAAGCTTGCATTCCTCCTGCCTCAGCCTCCTGAGTGGCTGGGACGAGGCTGCTCACGCCTGTCCTGGGTGTCAGGCCTGGTCTAGTCAGGAGATGCTTCATGAAAGCGCTGTTTAATTCCAAGCTAGACTTTAACAGACACAAAAGCCACGGTCCCAGACCAGATGCAGCTGAGCTGCCTGCCACAGCCACAGCCACAGATGTGTGGACAAGATAAGAGGGACGCCTCCCGCCCCAGGAGGCCCTGCTGCTTGTTCGCTCTGATGGGCCTCTTGCCCTTCGTCCTCTGCCCAGGTGAACAAAGTCTGCGCCTCTGTTTCCCACTCGCCCATTCGATGGTCTCATCCCCTCGGGCAGTGCCCACGCACGTGGCTGCCCTCTGGCGGCTCAGTGCTCTGCCCTCCTGACTCATCCCACCGCATCCCGCAGAGGCCCCGTGTGGTGGCTCAAGGCTCAGAGGTCCCAACCACTCAGCCCAGCCCCCCCCAGCTGACCGTCCCAACTTGTGCCCCAGCCTGGGCAGCGCTCGGTGGTCACATGGAGCTCCCAGAGGCTGGGACGCCCTGACCCATGGCTGGGGACGGTGGATTCTTGATGTCCCCGTGCCCAAGCCCCGGGCAGGGAAATGCAGGAAGCTGCCAGTGGGGCTGGGCTAAGGGCCACAGGCAAGAGGGCCAACTGGCATGCCCGTGGAACAGGGAGAGGGTGGCCTGGCTTGCCCGGGCCTTGTCCTTGGTTTGTAGACTCTGTCCAGGCCGCTGTCTCTGCATCTACAATTCAGCTAGCGCCAATGAGATGTATTTGGAAAACGTTCCAGAAAATTCCAAAAGGCTCATGGCATCTCTGCCTGCCTGGCACGGGCCTGAGCCCACGAGAGCATGGCAGTGCCAACCACGCGCTCACCGCGGGCCTCTCCTGCCACCTCCTCGTGGTGCCGTCTGCCTCGAACATGCCGAGAAATGATCCGTATTCCCCTGCGAGCGAGTCCTCGGTGGCCCCGTGCCCCCCGGAGGGTGGAGGCGCACCGGACGTCGCACGCACGCACACGCCTTCACAGCCGCGGGGCGTGGCTTCCTCTGGGCGGGCAGCTGGATTGAGGACCTGGGTGGCGGCACGTTACTGCACCAAAAGAAAGCGCTGGCAAGCCAAGGGCCCTTCCTGCGCACTTCACCCGACAGGCCGCCCCGGAAGGCCAGCTGGGTCCTGGGTGACCATACTGGTTGCTTCGCCTCCCCTCGCAGGGGTGGACTCCTGACTTTTAGGGCTGGAACCCATGTTAGACAGAGCTATGGGGACCCACCCAACCTCGCTGGGGGACTTACTAGGTAAAGCATTGACAGAACACGGGGACCCTGCAGTTCCCCAGACCCCCACGCTGCCCCTCCAGCAGGGCAGCCCCGTGCACCCCTGGGGCGCCCATCCTCGGCCCCTCCCCTCCACCCGGCAGAGGACTGGGCACCCAGTCCCATCCAGGTCTGCCTCCACCTCCAGGCACCCAGCTGGGAGCCCCAGGCCCTGGCCTTCTAGGGACCTCGCCAAACCGCGGAGTGGGCCCTGGGGCTGTGCTGTGCTGTCCCCACCCCCTCGGAGGGTGGGCTGAGCTGGGGGCTGGGGCTGGGGGCTGCTGGCCAGGGCAGCGGGAGGGGCAGGCAGCGGCCAATGGGGCGCGGCGGGCGCGGCAGAAGGCGGGAGCCGGCCGGGGCGGAGGCGCGTTCACGCCGGCAGCTCGGCAGCCCCTGGCGACCTGCTGCGGGACCTACGTGCCTGGCTGGACCTGTGCGTGCGGCCATGGGTGGCGTCGGGGAGCCCGGCCGGGAGCGGGGGGCGCTGCTGCCCACCCTCCGCTGGGAGCAGATCCGCACGCACAACCTGCCAGGCGACAAGTGGCTGGTCATCGAGCGCCGCGTCTACGACATCAGCAAGTGGGCTCAGCGGCACCCGGGCGGCAGCCGCCTAATCAGCCACCACGGAGCGGAGGACGCCACGGTAAGGGCCTGCGAGGGTCGGCGGGCCGGGGCCTGGCGCCCCTTCTGGGCGGCCGGGGATGCGGGGCGGCGCCAGCCCGGGACCCCAGCAGCTGCGGCGCGGGCGGGTGAGAGCCTCCCCATGCAGCCAGGCTCTTGCCTCACTCCGGTCGAGCAGGCAGGGACGCCGGCCGGCAGTGCAGGGCTGGGATGTGCCGACCAGCGCCATCCGGGCGGGGGCTGGGCAGCGCCAGGGAGGTCTGTGGCTGAGCGCCTGGGCGCCGGGCGTGACTCACCTCTGCTGCTGAGAGGCTTTGCCAGCCCGCATAGAGGCGAGGGGACCCGGTGGCTGGCCAGCGCTCAGGCTGGAGAAGCTCAGGAGGGGACTTGACCTCTGCTCAGTTGCTACCTGGGCAGGAGGGCGCTGGCCTGCGCTCTGGCCTCTTCACGGAGGCCAGGAGGCTCCAGGGCCCAGGGGGAGCTCTGCGCTAACCCAGGACTAACCCTGCATGCCCCCTGCCCGGGGGAGGTTCGCTCCAGGTACGAGTGAACGGGATCCTGAAACAAGAGTGAATGGAGCCCCGGGCAGGTGGCTGGCTTGCGGTGGCTCGAGGGCCAGGTGGCCATGGGCACACGTGCAGGCTCCACTGTGCCTACAGGAGACCCGGCTGTGGTGTGCACGTCCCCATGGAGGCAAGGCCTGGTCCTGCCAGCCCCATGCCTGTGGCAGGCTGGGGACAGGGGCGGGGAGGGCCAAGGAACACACCTGTGATCACGTTTTCCTGCTCAGAGCCAGGCGTGCACTGGGCCTCCTGTGCCCTGTGCCACCTCTAGCTCGAGCCCCAAGACCTCCTTGTGATGTTGTGGTCAAAGCTTTGTGGCCCGGGAAAACAAAACCTGCTCTCTGGGCTGGAGCCCTGCTCTGACCTTGGAGACTGGGTGACCTTGACCTGGTCACAACATGCCCCTCTGAGCCTCGCTTTCCTCATCTGTAAAGGGGTGAGCATTGCCATGCCTACCCCACTGAGGGAGGTCTGCTCTAGCCCCAGGGCCGTCTGGCTTCCCAGAGTGAGCCCCACAAACTGGAGAGTGCAGGCAGCCGCAGCCCCGGGCCTCTGCGGGGCAGGCTGTCTGGAGCCCGCCTCAACTGCAGCAGCAGGGATCGCTGTGGGCCACAGCGCGTCTCCTCCAGGCAGTAGTTCCCCGGGGCTTCACACACCAGGCTGGGCTTGAGGGAAGTCTCTGGCCTGCCCAGGCCCGGTGTCCATCCACTGCAGGCTACCACGCACATCAGGGGCGGGCCAGCCCAGACACCACCGCCCGGCCCTGGCCGGGAGCACGGAGTCCAGGCCCCATAGCTGCCTGCCTGCCAGGAAATTCCCAGAGTTCCTGTGCGGCGCAGTCAGCCCATGGTGTCCTGGGACACAGCCTGGTGCCGTGGGGAGGGAGCACTGGGCCCCGGGCCAGGTTTGTCCAGCGTCATCAGCGCCCTGGGGCTGGCAGAGCCATCCGGGGGCGAGGCCACTCTGGGGTCAGGCTCATGGGCCCTGCTGGGCCGCACGTGCCGCCAGGC
The DNA here is from genome assembly GCA_004026965.1 of Petromus typicus. Classification (NCBI taxonomy): domain Eukaryota; kingdom Metazoa; phylum Chordata; class Mammalia; order Rodentia; family Petromuridae; genus Petromus; species Petromus typicus. The sequence continues at coordinate 11,887 of PVIR01022282.1, forward strand.
TCCACATTGAAAGCTGTCAGTGTCAGAGAGCAAAGGTGAGCCCACCAGTCAGGACAGGCTGGCTCAGAGCAGACCTCAGAGGGGTTGCCCTCCCTTCAGACCGGACTGGCTGCTCTGCTGCAGGCTGCGAGGTCTCCAGGGCCAGGAGCGCGCGTGGGCAGGTGAAAGGAAAAGGTCGAAGTGGCCTTCAAGGGGCCTTCTGTGGGTAGGAGCTGTGGCCGCCTGCCAGGGACAGGCCTCAGAAAGTCCTGGGGGGACCACCAGCCTCTGCCCGTTTGTGGGCAGTAGAGTGGGAAAGGCATAAGGCGGTCCTGGTCCTCGGCCTCCTCTCTGATGTCCTCCTGGTGCTCCCACTCTGCAGACAGGAAAACTGAGGCTCCAGGAGACAGACTGGCTCAGTTAATGGCCTGGGCACTGCGTGACCATCTGGTCTTGCTCCTCACTCACGCTCAGTGACTGGTCCTGACATCTGGCCCTGGGTGGGGAGACCTGACCCCCACGGTGCCCTGGCAGGGGGTAGGGTGGGATATCCACACCAGGGTTCTTCCCGATGTGCCCTTGAAAGGACCGTCTTAGTTCAGAGAGAGGGAGCCCCCAGGGGCAGGAAAGCCAGGGACCCCAGCGCAGCTCGGAGGCAGAACAGGACCCAGAGGGGCATCGGGAGCCCCTGTTGCCATGGGAGGCCTCTCAGGTGACAGCACCAGTGCCGGCGTGGCAGCATTCAAGGCCAGGGTGGCAAAGAACTGTGGATGTCGCTAGGAGGAGCCCCATGCTGTCTCCAAGCCCTGTCCCTCCCATCTGGCCTCAGTTTCCCCATCTGTGGATGAATCGGAATACTTTGATTTGGGGTTCATAGTGCGAATGGTGCGTACCTGGGAATAACTACTGTGGGCAGCAAAGCTGTGTACCCATGGCATGTGTGCTGCCCAGTCCCCTGTGGGCAGAAGTGGTGATGTACCAGACCTTGGATCCCCTGCCTTCAATCCCCAGTCCGAGCCGAGCTGGCGGTGGAGGTGTTTCATCCCCCAGCTGCTGCCCACTGTGCCAACCCCCAATATGGTCTCTTAACAGTTCTCCTACCAGCCCTGGGAATGGGCCCACAGCCAGCCTGCTTCTGCCAGAGGAAACCCTCCAGCAGGGGTACAAGACTTCGGCCCAGATGCAAGGGGCCTCTGACCAAGAGCTGGCAGGGAAGTAGGGCAGCAGGTGCTGGGGCACAGGGCCCCACACTGACTGCTCAGGCCGGTCCCTTGCTGGGGGTGGACCCGGCACAGGCAGGAAGGTGGTGTGCAGGTGTCCTGCTGGCTCCCTCCTAAGGATCCTGGCAAGACAGCTGGGCATGGTGGTGGGGAGGACGACGTGCCGGGGAGCCTGGCCACCTTGAGTCCACTGCCAGGACGAGGGGCAGGAGGAGCTGCACGCCCAGCCGCCCCAGGCACCCGGCCTCCGTGGGTCTGCGGCGTGGCTGGCTCAGGAGTGCAGCGCCCAGCCGCACCTGACTCCCTTTGGCGGAGGGGAGGTTGTGACAGTGCTCCCCACTGACCCTCCTGAGCTGGCGCAGGAGACAGGCAGGGACCCCCTGAGCTGGCGCAGGGGACAGGCAGGGACCCCCTGAGCTGGCGCAGGGGACAGGCAAGGACCCCCTGAGCTGGCGCAGGGGACAGGCAGGGCCTCCAGGGCCGCTTCAGAATGAGTCCTGGCCTCTGACCCCGCAGCCCATCCCACTTCCTCACCTAGGTGGCCAGGAAGGCGGTGGAATGAAGGGGCTGCTTACCTGCCTGCCCACAGCCTGGGCCAGACCAGGGCCTGAGGACGCCAAGACTGCAGCTCATGGCGCACACGCTGTGCCAGGCCTGCCCGGTGTTGTGCAGGCCAGGTTCAGTCGTCTGTGGCCCCGAGGGGCATTGCTGGGCCCTGTTCACAGAAGCCGGGGCAGGGGGCACAGACCACCCAGGTCCCCTCTACTGGTGGTGTTGGCACCCTACCGCTGCTAGCTGGGTCTCGGGGGGCTGAGGCAGGAGGGGTCTGGGAGCCAGCGGAGCACCCCGCGGTCCCAAGGACCCAGGGGTGCTGTGTGGGGAGTCCAAGGGCGTGGAGGAGGCAAGTGTGCCTTCCCCCCCGCTGCCCTCGGCGACCTCCCATGTCCCTCCTTTTCTTGCAAGATGGTGAGTGTGGGCACCTGGCCACGTTTGGAGCCTACAGGGGCACCAACAGCTCAGGTCTGGAGTGTCCAACCGCCCAGGCACCATGAGTGCCACCTTAATTTGTCTCAGTGGGGGCTGGATGACAGGGTGGGTAGGCATAATGTCCAGCTGCCTGGCATGGCCTCACCCAGAATTCCTGCATGGCCACAGCACAGTGGCTCAGGGGCCTGGGTTCAGCTGTGGCCCTTGAGTGACTGGCTGAGCCTCTCGAGGCTTCTCTCCTGGTCCTGGGCACTGGAACAGAAGGTCACATGTCCTTGATGGCTAGAGCCAGGAAGTGCGGCCCGCAAGGTGCCCACCGGACGCTGGGCCCAGCCTGTCCCTTCCCACTGGCTGCAGCCAGAGCTCACACCTCGCTTGCCATGCCTGACCAACCTCGTGGTTGGCAGGGATCCTGCACCCAAGGTCTCAGCTTCCCTCCCAGGGCTGGGTGGAGCAGAGACCTTGGACCCCTGATCTATTCTCACATCTTGGCGGGTGTGATTCCGGTGTGCCAGGCTGCGTGTGGCATGAGTGTGTCGTGATTGTGCTCCTGAAGGCACAGACCCTGCTGGCAGAGGCGGCTGTGCCAAGTGTGGGTGCCAGGCTCCTTGCACACATACCGTGTGCCAGTCGTTTGCATCCTGGCAACACGACTTGACCCGAGGGTCACAAGGACATAGCCCAGGGACCCAGCCGCGCACAGGACAGCACTGCTGGCTCCTCACGTGGGGCCTGGTGCCTTCAGATTTCGGTGGACAGAGTGGCCGTGGTCGTGGGCTGGGCACCGGTGATGAGTGGACGCAGTGTCTCCACCGGGAAGGGCGAGGAGGACGGGGGGATGGGGCAGTCTGCATCGTGACTGCTCGGTGCCGCTGGACAGGACATTGGACATGGTCGCTTCGTGCATGCTTTACGGTAACAAAGAATTCTATGAAGTGAGGGCCCAGCACCCCGAGAGGCTGAGGCAGGAAAGTCGTAAGCTCAGGCCGCCCGCACACCTCAGGAGGCGACGGGCTAGCTCCAGGCTGCACGGGGAGTGGAGATGCTGACCCCGAGCACCCTGGCTCCCCTCTCAGGCCCCTGGACGGCAGGGCCAGGGGCCCCGCCCATCTCCTGCACCCTGCCCTGCTACAAAATCCAGGGAGACAGCTGGTCTAGGCTGTTCCCAGGACTGCCTGGGCCAGTGAGGCAGCAGGCAGCAGGCAGCAGGCAGCAGGCAGCAGGCGCGGCGCCTCCTTCCCCGCATCTTGTGGGTGCCCAGCAGGGCTGCAGCCACTGCACCTGTCTGCCACTTAAGTTCTAGTTAGCACTCCGGGGCCTCCACACTCGTGGTGCTGTGCTGTGGACACGTCCGGGATTACAGGCCTGCACCAGTGCCTGGCCAGAGTCCTCTTTCTGATCTATAATTTCACTGTCCTGGCTGCCCCGATATCACGAGTCAGTTCAAAACCCTTTTCATGTTCATTCTGACTCTGAGGAAGAGCCGGAGGCCACAGTCCAGGTCCACGGGAGAGGCCAGCGCACCGAGGTCTCATGAGCTGCACTCCCGGTGGTTGCCACTTGGCGGCAGCAGTCAGCACGTTTTGTAGACAGGAAGGAGGACTCCAGAGCGGCTGCGCCGTGGCCGGGGAAGCCGGCGCTCAAAGCGAAGGGCCCCTTGGAGGGGAGTCGTGGCAGCCCCCTTCCCTCATACATTTGTTTAAATGTGAACACGCTTCGTGCATTTCCACAGCACCCGTGGTGTCACGTGGGGCAACAACCACACCCAGCGGGGTGGCCGATGCCGGCCAGGAAGTTCGTCCCAGTCCCTCGCATGCCGCATGCCTCCAGCTCCCGAGCTCCCGCCGGCTTCCCGCTGGCTTCTTGCTTTTCTCCTCATCTCTTTCTTATCTGAGGCTGATCAGTCTTCCGACTGGGACAGGAGGGCTACAGAATCTTCGGCCTTAGACAGTTATAGTGATACGATGAAAGTATGAAATGCTTTTTCCCCAAAATTTATGTAGAAGGGCTCTTTGTTTTTCCTCCAACTTTTTTTTTTTTTTTTCGAGACAGTGTCTCGTTTTTTTGTAGTTCAGGCTTGTCCGTTCAGCCTTGAACTCACAGCAATCCTCCTGCCTCTGCCTCCCAAGGGCTGGGATTACACGTGTGAGCCACCACACCTGGCACTGTGGTGTGTGGTTCTGATTGCTGGTGGGCGCGAGTCTCCACGCCCAGCCTTGTGGTATGTGGTTACCGGGGTTCAAACTCAAGACCTTGCGCTTGTAAGGCAGGCGCCAGAGCCGCTGAGCTAAATCCCTGGCCCACCCACTCCTCTTTTTATCCCTCCTGTTCTGTACCCTCACACCCAGCCATTACACAGAATCACAGAAATGCTAGAATGAACAAATGTGGTATACTGTTTTACTTTAAAGTGTATATTTTAACCAGGTGTTCCGGCACATGCCTGTCATTCCAGGGGTCACGTGGGAGGCTGAAACAGGAGGATCACAGTTTGGAACCCTGGCCCTGCAACTTAGTAATTTAGTGAGACCTTATCTCTAAAAGTACATATTTTTTATGCTCCTACTTTTTGTTTTTATTTTTTTAATTTTAATTTTATTTTATCTCATTCCCTTCTCCACTCCCTCAAAGGGTTTCAGTAAGTTGCTCAGGCCATTCTCCTGCATCAGCCTCCTGAGTAGCTGGGGTTATAACTCTGTGCCATCATGCCCCGTAGTCTGCTTTAAAAAAAAAAAAAAGTCCTTACTTTTATTAGTACACATTTGCAGAGCACAATGCTCACATTTAAACGAGGGTTTAATGCTCTTTTTAGTTCCTCCCCTCCTCTGCACCTACCCTAAACCCAGTGAGCTGACCCATCAGTGCGCTGGGAACTTGTGTGGGGCCACATGTCCGGGAAGCCGGGTCTCTGGAGCCAGTCCTGCTTGGCACGATGGGCAGGAGAGTTGGGGAAGCCTGGGTATGCTCAGAAGGAACAGGTCCTTGGGGAGCCCTTCCTGGAGACCCACGCTGGATACGGGGCAGGGGAGGCACAGCGCAGGGGCAGTGGGGCCAGGCAGGGCCAGCTTGGCCCCGTCCCTCGCCGCCTCTACCCTTGATCGCCGGTTCTCCGTCACCGTCTGCCTCAGGTGCCACAGCCACGGTCTGTCTGTCTGTCTGTCTGTCTGACCACCTGCTCTCCATCCTCTAGGAAGCCTTCCACGCCTTTCACCAGGACCTGGGCTTTGTGCGCAAGTTCCTACGGCCCCTGCTGATTGGAGAGCTGGCCCCGGAGGAGCCTGGCAGAGATGGACCTCAGAACGTGAGGAGCTGCTGGGGGGCAGATGAGGCCCAGTGGGGTGTGGGCACCGAGCTCTGCATCCCACTGCCCCTCGCCCGCCCTGCACCTGGACGAGGAGATGGCGCGGCCAGGCGGAGGCTCAGGCAGTGAGGAGCCTCGAGCCCCTGCTGACAGCCCCTCTGCCGTGCAGGCCCGGCTCATCGAGGACTTCCGAGCCCTGTGCCAGACAGCCAGAGACATGCAGCTGTTCGAGGCTGACCCTGCCTTCTTCGCCCTCATGCTGGGCCACATCCTGGCCATGGAGGTGCTGGCCTGGCTGCTCATCTACCTCCTGGGCCCTGGTTGGGTGCCCAGCACCCTTGCTGCACTCATTCTGGGCGTCTCCCAGGTGACCTGGGACTGCCGGGGGTGGGGCCCGGGGAGGTGGGCACTGGGCATATTTGCTGAATGGGTAGATGAAGGTGAGGGGATGAAAGCAGCCGCAGGCGTGGCCTGTGCTAGGGAGGTGGGCTGTGGTAGCCCCAGCACAGAGGTGGAGCCGGAGGGCACGAAGCCAGGGGACACCAGGCAGGGGGCCCTGGGAGCAGGAGCGCAGGCTCCGCTGAGAGAGCAGGCCAGGCTTTCACGGCCGGCTGTGGGCAGGGAGCACACAGCATCTGCGCGGGCACAGGCCCTGCTCCGTGTGCTCCCTGGGGCTCTAGTTTCTGCTGCTTGCCGAGAGGAGAATGAGGAGCCGGGAGCGAGCCTTCCTCTGGGTGGGTTCTGAGCCGACATCTGCAGGCCCCTCGTGTGGGGGAGGGGCCGCCGGTGTCCCCGCCCGGCCCGACCTGCCCCTCTCATAGGCTCAGAGCTGGTGTCTGCAGCATGATCTCGGCCACGCCTCGGTCTTCCCGACGTCGCGGTGGAACCACATGTCCCAGCAGTTTGTCATGGGGCAGCTGAAGGTGAGGCTGGCCCCGCGGGGCGGGGTGCTGCCCAGCCTGCGCCATCCTGACGGCTGCCCCGCCCCCAGGGCTTCTCGGCCCGCTGGTGGAACTTCCGCCACTTCCAGCACCACGCCAAGCCCAACGTCTTCCACAAGGACCCAGACGTGACGCTGGCACCCATCTTCCTGCTTGGGGAGTCATCTGTGGAGGTGGGTAGGGTCTGCGTGTGCCCTGCCGGCCCCCACCCTGCCCCCAGGGCCAGCAGCACCCACAGCTCCTGTCTCCACAGTATGGCAGGAAGAAGCGCAGATACCTGCCCTACAACCGCCAGCACCTCTACTTCTTCCTCAGTGAGTGCCCAGCTCCGGGCGGTGCCCGAGCCGCACTGTCCCCAGCCACCTGCAGGCCTGCAGTGACCTGGCCTCACGTCAGGCTTGGAGCCCTGGGCCTTTGCTGTGGCCAGCCGGGGCTGGAGCATGTCACACTGACCCTGACCCCTGGCCCCTGACCTGCTGCAGAATGGGCGAGGGAGGTACAGGGTGGGCGAGGGTCACCCGCTCACAGGGACCGGGCCTCAGTAGAGCACCAACATCCACGTTTGTGGGGACAGCGGCCCCTTGGCCAAGTCCTCCTCGATCTGCACCCCTCTTGCAGTCGGCCCCCCGCTGCTCACGCTGGTGAACTTCGAGGTGGAGAACCTGGTGTACATGCTGGTGGGCCTGCAGTGGGCGGTGAGTGGGCCGTGGGTGTGCCGGAGTCCCCGCAGGGCGGTGCGTGTCCCAGCAGGCCACCTGTGCCCTGCGGCACCGTCACCTCCGTGGCCAGCCCTGAGCTGCAAGGAGGGTCCTGTCTCACCTGGGGAGGGTGGTGCTTGGTCCAGCACCCCAAAAGTGCTCAGCGTGGCTACTACCCCCCACAGGACCTGCTCTGGGCTGCCAGTTTCTATGCCCGCTTCTTCCTGGCCTATGTTCCCTTCTATGGTGTCCGCGGGGCACTGCTGCTCTATGTGGCTGTCAGGTAGGTGAGGTCTGGGGTGCAGGGCGGGCAGCAATCTGGGGGTCCGTCACTCCGCACCAAGGGGGATGGGCTGGGTATGGGTGACGCCGGCTTCCACAGGGTCCTGGAGAGCCACTGGTTCGTGTGGATCACACAGATGAACCACATTCCCAGGGACATCGGCCAGGAGAAGCACCGCGACTGGGTCAGCTTGCAGGTGAGTGGGCCCTGGGCTGGGTGCAGCCCTGCTGGGTCGCACCGAGCCGCCCTCACCATGCCCTCTGCTCGTGGCAGCTGGCGGCCACCTGCAACGTGGAGCAGTCGTCCTTCATCGACTGGTTCAGTGGGCACCTCAACTTCCAGATCGAGCACCAGTGAGTGGGGCACCAGGGTGGGCAGCAGGGCCCTGGCATCCACGGAGTGACGGCAGCACTGCAATCCTTCCCCACAGCCTCTTCCCCACAATGCCCAGGCACAACTACCGCAGGGTGGCACCGCTGGTCCAGGCGCTGTGTGCCAGGCACGGCCTGCTCTACGAGGTCAAGCCCTTTCTCACTGCCATGGCGGACATCGTTGGGTAAGGCGGTGCTGCCCTGCTGCCCGAGCCCACGTGGTTCCCTAGGGCGGGCCCCAGGGAGTTTAGCGGCCTGCAGGGAGCAGCGCCCGGGCGGCCCCTGGACAGTAATTCAGAGCACGCACAGGGGCAGCAGTGGGCTGGTGGGGCCGGAGGACCTGCGAGGGCCCAGGGCCGGGCCCAGGACAGGCCCAGGCCAGGCCGCGTGTGTGCCGAGTGCTGAGCAGAGCTCTGCCAGTGGCGACTATACTCAGAGGAAACTGCAGCAGAAGTACAGAGCCCAGGCTTTGGCTGCCACCCAGGCTGGGGTCGGGGCACACCCAGGGACCTGGAGCGTCTCCTCCATGTCCTTGGTAAGCCCAGTCGGCTGGGTGAGGTGTCAGGGCCGTGTCCTGTCTTTGGGCCCAGCGGAAGGAGATGGGAGCCCTGTGCAGGTCCAGCCCACAGGGCCTGAGCCTGCTGTGTCCATGCTGTCCCCGCCCACACCAGCTCCCTGAAGAGGTCCGGTGACATCTGGCTGGACGCCTATCTCCACCAGTGAGGTCGGGGTGGACTGGGCTGCGCTGTCCTGCAGCCCGGCGGACCCCGTATGCGCGAAGAAGTCATGGAAGCCACACTCAGCACGGCATGTTTTCTTGCACCAGAAGTGGGGAAATCTTATTTTTATATAAAAGCCAACCCAGACTTAGTGTGGAGCAGAACCTGAATCTGCCTCAGCGCTCAGGGCGGTTCAGGCCGGGCCTGGGGTCAGGGGGTGGTGACTGCGCATATCTCCAGGAGGATTCTGGGAGCTGGGTCGCCCCTCTGGCTGCAGGGCCCGCTTCCAGGGTGCCCATCGGTCCAGACTGTCCCTGTGGGAGTGGAGACGCTGCAGTCCTGTTCTTCCTGCCCCTCGGTGGGCATGGAGCTGGAGAGACGCCGTGCGGCCCCTAAGGCAGCCGCAGGCTGTGACTCGCATTCCTCCGCTGGATCTGCAGTGCTCGTGTGGCCCTGGGTGTCCCTGTTCTCCAAGGGCGGCGCTGTGCGCTTGCCAGGCCCTCCTTCCGGGAAGCCCCCTGCCCACCCAGGGCACCTCCTGCCTAGGGCAGGCCTCACACATGGCTGGGGTGGAGGGCATGGAGGGCGCCTTCATCAGCTCACATCGACCTTAGGCCCAGGACCCCACCGGACGCCGGTCCATGCCGCAAAGCTTCCATCTCTTTGGAAGGTCCGTGGTCCTGGCCATGCAGGCGGTGGAGCACGGAGGGCAGTCTTCCCCTGGCCGGGACTCAGGCTGTGCGACCCTGGGGAAATTGTTCAGTTTCTCTGAACCTCATGCTATTTCTTAAGTGACAGGGAATAAAAGGTTCATAATTTGTGCCCTTGGTCCAGCTCTTGCCCTGTAGCCCAAGTCTCATTTCACCCCTGGGAGCAGCAGGTATGGATCACCCTCGAAAGGAGCCCTTGCCCAAGCACAGGGCCTGCAGGCCTGGTCCCTGCCTGACGGTGGACGGGGTGGCTGGGTAGTCACCGGGAGGTGCCGGCACCAGGACTCTGGCCACCAGCAGAGCCCCAGGGATGCCGAGGCTTCAGGGCCCCCGGGGTCTCCGCCATCGAGGCCAGCTATGCCATCCGTCTGCGGGCTGGGCCCCCCTTCAGCCCTTTACATCCCCGCTGGCCCCTGGGGACAGGCCACCCCACTCCTGAGCTGAGCTCCTTACACTCTGTCACAGCACGAAGCAGGGTTACATCCTGGTCTGCAGAAGTGCAGAATCCTGAGACCCTGTGCCCCTTCCGAGCTCTGCAGAGCCCTGAGCAGCCCTCGGGACGCTGCCCTGGTGTGGGTGCCCAGCAGGCTGGCTCCCGGCAGGTAGGAGGTGACAAACAGCCCATCAGCCCCACCACGCTGGCACCTGGATGCCTTGGCCTGGCTGGCTGCAGTCTCTTCAGCTTGGGCTCCTGGCGTGGCTTTGCACGACACTGGTGGCTGGCAAACCCGACACCATGTGCGTGGGCAGAGGCTGCAGGGCCGTGGCTGTGGCTTCGTGGCATGCTGGGTGGTCTGCACACAGCCAGTCTGGGCGGAAGCACAAACCTGTCTCACAGCTGGTCAGGGAGCCCATGGCTCGCGTTGCTGAGGGCCGCGGTTTGCTGGCCACCGCCTCTGCTTGGCCCCTCCTGCCCACAGCACCTCTCTCCCCCAGTGCCAAGGACCTGGCATCTAGGCGGGCTCGAGTGGCTCCCTGCAGATAAGGTTATCGGAGCCACCGGCCAGCTTCCAGTGCTTATCTCCCCCGCAGGCCAGCGGCCTCTGTGGCTGGTGCTCGGCCTGCTCCAGCAGCCTGGTGAGGGGCAGCCGTGTGGCCTCAGACCCGTCCTTTTCTTCCCTCAAGTCTCAGCTGTCCACCTTGGAACAGAGTCAGGGTCTGAGCAATCACAGCACAGCCATGGCACGTGTGGCCCCCAGCCCCGGCAGGGGCAGAGCCAGGCTGAGTGTGAGCGGCAGCGGCCACCAGGGCAGTGTGTGGCAGTGATACAAGAGGCCCAAATACCCATGCTGAGGTTCCCAGGTGTCTGCCGTGCCCCAGGCCCAAGCTGTCACGGGTGATGGGCTGCACCCCGAGCCCTGGGACACTGGTAGACACCAGGGGGCACAGGGCGAGGGGAGGCCCTCGGGGCCAGGAGGGGGGGGCACTCCTGCCACCGCCCTGCCCCGGACTCCCCAGGGTGAGGGGCCAGGGCGTCCAGGCCAGGCCCACCCCGGCTCCCGGCCCCTCCCGCCCACACCCTCCACACCAGCCCAGGAAGCATGCTGGACTCCTCCTCTCCCTCCCCCAAGCCACATGGGACGGAGAATAAAATTATTTCTTTTATTCTTCAAAAAACGTAGGGGAGGGGCTACATGATAAAAATTAAGATCAGTGCCCTATGGGTTCGTTCTGCTCTGGGGGGTGGAGGGCTGTTGCTGTGGGAGCCCCAGCCCCGACCCAGGGCGGGTTAGTGGGTTAGATCCCGGAGTAAAGGCCCGGCCGCCGCTCAGCCCGTGCCACTTTTCTCTCCCACCTGCCGCCAGCCTCGCTCTCGCCCTTGCCCACCCCAAGGCCTGGTGAATGGCAGATTGTCCTGGACCCAGCCCAGCCACCCTCCTGTCAGAATGCATTTGTAGAAAACGTGAAAACAGCAAAGATTAAAAACAGTCAGTAGGAGAGTACCCAAGAGAGTGTGTGGGCACTGCGGCCTGGTGGCTTGGCCACACCACTGCGGGGCTCTGGCTGGAGCGTTTTGGGGACGGGCGTAACGGCTCCTGACTCACGGGCTCTGAACTGCGCAGACCTGGGACCAGAGCTCAGGTCGGGCCACACGGCAGGAGGCCAGCTCCACACTGCCTCCACGGGCGTGAGCCGGCCTGGCCTGCACCTTGCCCGAAGACCCATGAGGGCTCGGGGCCAAAAGGAGACGGCTGCAGGCCTGATCCCCAGGCCCTGGCTTCCTCGGGGGTGGGAGCTGGAGGCAGGGATGGGGCACCCACCATGGCCACTCACCCTGCCCCAGGGACAGGGCACGGGACAAGACAGGGCCAGGGGTCAGCGAGAAGGGAAGGCAGGAGACAAGACGGCCACATATGACATCTCCAGCCCCAGGGGACGCCTCCGCCTGGCTGTCGCCCCGTCCCCAGCGCCCTGCGAAAGCTGGTCACTTGTGGAGGTAGGCGTCCAGCCACAGCTGCCCTGACTTCTTCAGGGACCTGCGAAGGGACAAGGCCAGGCTCAGGCACTGGCCAGGTGCAGGGAGGCCAAGCTGGGGTGAGGCAGGGCAGGTCCGGCCTGAGCAGAAGCCCACAGCTCTCTCACCGGATGATATCCAGCAGGGCTCGAAGCAGCGGCTTCTCCTGGTACTGGATGCCGTGCTTGGCACACAGCCACTTCACCAGCGGGGCGATCTTATGCAGGTTGTGCCGGGGCATGGTGGGGAAGAGGCTGTGGACAGGGACAGCTGACATGAGGAAGAGCCCTGAGCCCAGCCAAGCCAGGCCGGGGAACACTGGCAGGCCAGGGCACAGACGTGGGAAGGAATGGCCCTCCCCGCCCGGTCCTGGCCTCCACCGCAGCAGGCCGCCCGCGGGCTCGGCCCCTACTCACTGGTGCTCGATCTGGAAGTTGAGGTGCCCGCTGAACCAGTCATTGAAGAAGGACTGCTCCACGTTGCAGGTGGCTGCCAGCTGGGGAGGCACAGGATGAGCAGGTGGCCAAGGGCACAGGGAGCCCAGGATCGGAACTGCTGCCCTTCCTTACCTGGCTGCTGAACCAGTCACGGTGATGGTCCAGGTCGATCTCCATGACGATGTGGTTCATCTGCGTCACCCACACGAACCAGTGGCTCTCCAGGAACCTGCAGGGATGTAACTCAGGTCACAGGAAGGGGCTCCCTGCACAGCAGCTGCCCCGGCTCCACCCGTACCGCCCAGGCCAGGTGCAGCAGCTCAGCTCAGGCACCTGATGAAGTTGAGGAAGAGCAGGGCTCCCAGGACGCCGTAGAAGGGCGTGTAGGTGGAGAAGAAGCGGATGTAGTAGCTGATGGCCCAGGCCAGGTCCTGCGGGAGAGGGAGCTCAGAGCCTCGCCCGCTGGCTCAGCTCCCAGCTGCAGGTGCAGGTCTGCCCGCCCTGCGTGGGCGTCTGAACAAACCAGCGCCTCAGGGGGCTGGCACCCGGCCCACAGGCAGCCAAGATGCCGCTCTGCTTCCCAGGTGCATGGGTGTCCAGGACCGACGCCGGTAGCTGAGCAGCCCAGGGTGGGCGTCCCAGATCTCAGGCTCCAGAGAAGGGGGTCTGAGCAGCACCGCCCACCTGCTCTCCCACAGCCCCGGGCCCGCCCCGCTGCCGCCTGTCCCAGGGCATGGGTGGTAGCTGGTGGCTTGTGTCCCAAGCAGATGCTGTCCCTCCCCACCCTGCCCCACCCAGGAGATGTGGAGCTCTGCAGGTGCCCCCAGATGCCCTCTGCCAGGAACATGTCTGAGGGCACATGCCAGCTGGCCAGGCGACTGCTCTCCCTTGGGTAACTCAGAAGCAAAAGTCCAGGAAGGGGGCCTTGGAAAGCACCCCAGGCCCGGCAGGATGCCTGGCAGCACCCTGCCACCTGGGTATCCCTCCTTTAAGACACTGTGACTGGAGGATTCCGGACCCTCCAGGGTCTCAGAACCTGCCCTATCAAGGCCACTGCCACAGTGACTGGGCTCTGGGCATCCCGGGCATCTTGGATGTCCCAGGCTCTGCCATCCCTGCCCTTAGGAGCACAGTCTGCTTCTTGTCCCGCTCTTCCTAGTCAATGCTCTTGTTCCGCACTGAGCAATGACAAAAAGGAAAAGCAGCATTACACTTTTGCGTCCAGTCATCTGCTGTAAAATATAAAAATGCGCACATTTGCAATCCTAGCACTCTGGGAGGCCGAACCGCAAGAATCACAAGCTCAAGCTGAACCCAAGCTATTTATCAACTGAGATTCTGTATCGAGATAAAAAACAAACAAAGCAAGTGTAGCCCAACTCTTCTCCAGCGCCACCGGTTCTGTCCGGGAAGATCTGGACCCAAAGGTCAGCCCCGAGCTGACGGGGCCTATCACACGCATCCCCTCTGTCCAGAACTGCTGCTGTGGGGGCTCCGGAGGGGCACACGATTGCAGACACATCATCGACAGAGGCCCTTCAGGCGCCCACACTGGAGGCACAGGCGCCCCCGGGCCAGCTGTCAGTGTGACTTGTGTCCTAGACTCTGAGTGCTGCGGCTCCAGGACCTCTGCAGGGGGCTCTGTGGGGCGGCTAAGAGGTCAGGTGGCCCTGACCAGCAGGAATGGCATCTCGGGGGCACGTGGACACAGAACAAGACGGAAGCAGATCCCGCCCACCCAAGGACACGCCCCTCCCCTCACGAGGGCGCTGACCGGCTCCCCCAGGACCGAGGCCCAGACGGAGGTGTGGGCTCGCACACTTGTGTTCTCACCCGTGTCCCAGCTAGGAGTGGGGTGGCCCGGCTCGGACCCACGGGGCACGTGGGAGGCAGGGGCAGGGCACGCAGGTGGGGGCCGCGGGCTCCAGGGACCTCCGGGCTGCGGCGCTGTGGCACTCACCACCCAGTCCTTGCGCATGACCATGGTCATGATGATCTGGTACTGGAAGTACATGGGGATCAGCAGCGGCGGCCCGACTGGGGAGAGGAGGCCGAGTCAGGGCACCCGTCGCCCGGCCCTCCCTCCGCCCTCGCCAGGCTGCAGGACAAGGACCCGAGGGGAGAGGGGGGCGACGGGCAGCCCGGCCCCACTCACTCAGGAAGAAGTACTCGTGCTGGTGGTTGTAAGGCAGGTACTTCAGCTTCTTCTTGCCGTACTGCGGAGAAGGTGGCCAGACGCCTGAGTGCCCCACGCCCGTCACGACCTGGCCCCCGCTTGCCCGAGGAGGAGAGAGGCCGGGGCCCTCCCAGCGGGGAAAGCCCAGGTGACACCCAGGTGACACACAGGCCGGGAGGACCCTGGTGCTTCCTTCCTCCTCTGCCTCCCTTCTTTCTCTTCCCCGCCCCCTTCCTTCCCTCCTGGACGGAACACAGGGCCTTCAGTGAGCGACACCCTCAGCCCTGTTCCGTATTTTTTTTTTGAGACAGGGTCTCGCTTTGTGGTTCAGGCTGGCCCTGAGCTCAGCCTCAAACTCACATCACAGCAATCCTCCTGCCTCTGCCTCCCGAGTGCTGGGATGACAGGCGTGAGCCACCACGCCCGGCGCTGTGGTCTGTGGTACTGGTTGCTGCTGGGTGCGAGTCTCCACGCCCAGTATTTTATGTGGTTACCGGGGATCGAACCCGGGGCCTTGCGCTTGCGAGACAGGCGCCGGAGCCACTGAGCTAACTCCCCGGCCCCTCTGCATTTTAATCTGAGAAATGATCTCCCTGAGTTTACCAGTCAAGGCGGGCCGAGACTTGTGCTCCTCCTGCCGCAGCCTCCCTCAGCCTGGATTGCAGGCCTGCTGTCATCTCCGAGGGTCCATCACACCCCCACCTCATGGACCCTGAGCACACAGATGCCTGCCCCACACAGGCACCACGAACCACCCAGGGTGCTAAAGCCCCCGGGACTGCACACCCCAGGGTGCCACACCCTTGGGATGGAAACCTGGGTCCCTGGCCATACCCAGCCCTCAGGTGACAGTGCAAGGAAATGCCCTAGATCCTCGGGAGCCCAAGGCCAGAGGAGAGGATGCCGGAGATAAATCCCGGCAGCTCCAGCCACACCTGGAGCCAGCAGCCATGTCACCACACAGCCTGCGAAGTACCCGGAGTCCAGCTCCTTGTCCTGTGGTCTCCTGGCCTTGGCAGGGGCATCACTGGCCCCCAGGCTGCCGGCTCACAAACGGTCCCTGAAGGAGGCAGCGACACTGGGCCACCGGGCTGCAGGGTGATCACGGGGCACTCAGGTGAGGTTGAGCCCTGTCTCCACCAACACAGGTGACCGGGGTGGCTGGAAGCCATCACGGCTGCACGCGGCTCCTCAACACCGAGTGACCTGCGAGCCGAGGGCCTCGGACTCCACCTGCGGGACCTCACACAGCTGCCTCTGCCGAGCCGGGGGCTGCTGGGGTTCCGGGACGGATCAGCGGGAGAGCAGCCTTCACCAGTCACAGGCGCGCACACGTGCCCGAGACGTGCTGTCGGGGTGGGCAAGGCTGACCACACTCACCCACGCCCTGGCCATGGGTCTGGCTGTGGCAGCTCAGGGGCCGAGGAGTCTTAGAATGGACCCACCCTGCTGTCCCAGAGTGAACCCAGGGCCTTCCTTGAGCTGCACCCCAGACATTTTTAAAAGAACTTTTTCTGTTTAATTTTGAGACAAGGTTTTGCTAGGCTGCCCACACGCTGTTCAAACTTGCAGTCCTCTGGTCTCAGCCTAGAGTGCTGGCACGACAAGCTCACGCACCCCATGCTGGCCTTCGGGTCTCAGTTACCAGGAACTAGTCACCCGGGACACACACTTCACAAGCTGGGGAGCAGGGCAAACGGGATGCCCCATTTCTCTGGTCACGCCATACCTCTCGGCCCAGGTTTCTCTGCCAAAGGTGGACAACAGCCCCCGCCCCTGGCTGGCCAGGCAGGGTCTGTGAGTGCTGAGAACACGGGGCCTCCCCAGCCAGCTGCCTCCTCTCCCCTTGGGAAGTCCCTGTTCCGCAGGGAGGCAAGAGGCGGGGCCTCGGGAGGGAAGGACGCGTGCTTCCTCTCGCAGAGCTGCGGGCATGGGTGTGGGTGGCTTCCTGCGGCCAGACCCCAACAGGACACGGCATCCACACCGGGCCGCCTTGAGCAGGGACAGCATGTTCCCAGCAGAGGTGGGCAGCCAGGGGAGGTCAAGGGCCAGGGCGCCACCACAGTGCCCAAGGGGCCTTCCAGGTTTAAAACGGTATCTGAGGAAGAGCCCAAGCAGAAGCGAAGGTGCAGCCGTCACGCAGGAAAGTGCCCTGAAAACTGGAGATCAAAAACGCCAGCCTCCCTGGGCGTGGTGGCCTGTGCCCGTACCCCCTGGCACGCGGGAGGCTGGGGCAGGACGACAGCCTTGAGTCCAAGG
>PVIR01022283.1:0-28397 GCA_004026965.1 Petromus typicus
CATCCAACCAAAGCAAACAAGTGGAACACAAAACCAAATCAACTCTACTTCCATGTAATGTTAGCTCATTCACATTTATGCTTTTTTTTCCAAAAACATTCCCTTCTCCACAAACAAAAAAAGCAAATTTCTCAACTTGCAAAAAACAGTCTATCCTGAAATAAGACAAAAATTGCAGGGCTCTAAGAAATGCAACCCTGATCAATTTAAATTCAGAATTATTACACTTGTAATTATTGTTTCACACTTAAGAACAAAAAATTCTTTTAAAAATACTAGTAATAGTGCCAAAAATCAAAGTTTTCTATAAATTAAAGAAATACATATACTGTATTTTCTATATATTACAGAACAGAAAAACTGTAAATAATATTGCCACAAAATTATAGCAAAATTTAAGTAGCCAGGGCACACAGACAAAATAGGCTTTAATATATGGCTTATGTCTAAAAACATACACAACATATATACACACACAAAAAGACAAAATACATTTATTCACATGTTCATTCCAAAAGTATATATTCAGTTACTTTCTCTCCACATATAACACAAATGGATGCTGAAAGTTCTATTCTTTGTAGCGACATGATGAAATTTGATTGGTTAAGAATTCTATTTACTGGGGCCAGGGATTTAGCTCAGTGGTTCGGGCGCAAGGACCTGGGTTCGATCCTTGATAACCACATACAATACTGGGTGTGGAGATTCATGCCCAGCAGCAACCAGTGCAACATACCACAGTGCCAGGTGTGGTGGCTCACGCCTGTAATCCCAGCACTCAGGAGGCAGAGGCAGGAGGATTGCTGTGATGTGAGTTTGAGGCTGAGCTCAGGGCCAGCCTGAACTACAAAGCGAGACGCTGTCTCAAAAAACCTTGAAAAAAACAATTCTATTTACTGAGAAATTAACAACAAGAAAAAACTTATTTGTAAAGTAGTTCCAGTTTTGCTTTTACAATCTGAATTCTTAAAGGTTATCTACCTTTTGGATTGAGCAACAGGCTAAGTATAAAGCTTGTCCAGTGACTGAGACAGTCTTGATGCTCAATGATAAGTATGAAAACTACTGCATTTAAATATTCTTTAATATTTTTTTGATTACTCAGTCACTTATAATCCATGTTAGTGCACTTTAAAACAAAGTTTGTCATAAAAAATACCCAAATTATCAGATGTTCATACACTTGAACAAAATATATAGAAACCTAGGCTACAAAGAAAGTACCTATTGTCTTCCATGACTATGTCTTCTTATTTTTTTCAAAGATGTTAAGCTAGTCATTATTTTCTAAGCTTATGCAATGTTGCAAAAATTAATTTACAGAAATATTAATGGAATTCTAATATTCTGCAATATTAATTCTGATCAATCTTCCTCAGTAAAGATACATTAAAACAATTTTTTGTAAAAAAAAATCTCATCTTTCTATAATAGTACTGAGATTTGACAACATAAATAATTAACACTCATAACTATAGTTATGCTCACTTGATAGCTAATGAAAGGATACTTTCAGCTAAGTAATTTATCAAGGCCAAATGGCTAGCTCTAGCAGTCTCCAAAATCCACAGATCCTGGGAGACCTAATCTCATAGAGAACCATTTCCAGTTCATATGAAAGAGATTTAAAAGTTGAGTTAGTAAAAAAACAGAAATGTGCTCTGATGTATAATGTCAAAGTCTAAACAATAAATATAATCAATGCAAATACAATAGTATAGAAGTGAGCAGGAAATAAAACTTGTCTAAGACAAAAAATTGGGGAGATATTACAAGTGAACTTTAAATTATAATTGTGGTAAAGTAAATATTCTATGAACTAAAGAAACTAAAGTTACTACACAATGAAAACAAACTATATTCCAGTATAGACATTTAGCAATGTTAGTTTTAGTACAAATTCCCTTGAGCTTAAGTAATTCCAAGTATATTTTATTATCTTTATAATAATATTATTTCTAAAAATGAAAAGTTTCTGGAATTGTAATACTATAGGATGGTTCAAGTCTTGAACTTGTCAATATATTTCATACAAACTTATGTATTATAACAGATTTTAATAAATACTTTAGACTTACAGGATATTTTCACATATATGGAATTGTCAAAATGTCCTTTTAATCTAAAAAAGGCCTGTTTAAGATACTTTTAAAGAAACTATAATATTCCTCTCTGAAGTCATAGCTGTTACTTATTTCCACAAGCAGAATAAAAAATTTTAAAAATAGATTTTATGTATAACTATTTAGATAAATGACGTATATTGAATCAAGTTTTTAAAAGCAAAAACAAATTCCTTCTTTTATGAATGCTTAAGTTCTGTTCTTAAGAAAGGTACTTCATATATAAATTGTACTTTTAAGTTTAAAATGATTCCAGCATGGTGGTATCGCAGTATGTAGTTAATTCTCCCTAGCATAAAGTCTCTAACATGAAAAAATATCTAAATCAGACAAATGTAAATGTTGCTAAAACTATAATATAATCATAGGAAGCCTATCTAATTTCTCAGAGTTTGGGATTAGATTGTGCTGGAATGTTACAATGATGGAGGAAAAATGACAAAAACAGAAACACAGCATATCACATATAATAATATGGTGAGTCCAGACAAAATAAATCTATCTTCAGTCATTTAAGTGCAAAGCTAAAACTCTCTCCAAAGAGTGACTCTAAATGGATGATATACCTGTAAATGAATTATTTTATTCATTCAAATTATTTATTCATTCAAATGTGTGAGCTACTGCAGTTGTTAGAAACACAAGCACTATTTTATCTTCTTTTTAAAAAGACCTTACTTTTAATTTTATAAGATAATCTATTTTCACTCTTTTGCCTGTGGATATATATTTAAAAGTAGCAGTCAAAGCACTACTCTGAATATTCAGTGTCTTCAATATTTTACTATTTTACAGTATTATAGTGCAATGTTAATACACAAAGTGTACATATTTTTTAAATAAAAGGGTGTGAATATGTTAAAATACACTTGATTCACAATGGCAAGCTCATTTTAGAAAAGATGTACTAATATTCCAAATACTCAAAGAGAATCTTCACATGAAGAGATACTTTAGTGTTTAACTTTTCCGAGTGTGACTGAGATGGGGAAAGTGGATGGAGCTTTTCATGGTTTTAGTTTATAAAATTCCAATTTGTGAATTTCATTTAAATTGTTATTCTTATATTTAATTTCTTTTTATTACCAAGTTATATCATTTATTCCTCTTTCTAACTGTCTTTAAAAAGTCTCACTAATTTTTATATAGTAGATATTTATCTTTAAAAATACTCTCCAGTAGCAAGTATTTTTTTTTCTTTTACGTGACTCTTTTATATACCTGAGAATTATCATGAACTAAAAAAAAGTTTTAAAAACAATTCTTGAGAATGATCCAATTTTCTTGATGATATTTCCTGGATACTCTGCCAATTCCCTATCAGTCTAGAATGCTTTCTGATCACACTGAATTCTTTTTCATAAACAAAGGCTGCTCCAATCTGTAGGTATATTCTATGGTTTTTAAATTATTAGTAAAGCTAATGCTTTCTCATTATTTTTCTTTTCCAAAACTTTTAGCTATTATCACCTATCTAGAACTTACTATGTAACATCCAAGTGTTCATTAGAATTATTTTATCAAGTTTCTCTCAAAGATCTGAATTCTAAAAGGAAATTAAAACTATAAATTAATTACTGATATTTAGCAGATTTCAGAAACCACACTAGCCTTTTGAATTATTCAAAAGGAAATCAGATGCCATTTATAAACTGGACATATTACGCAAATAGCTATTATCTAAATTGTTAAGCCATGTAAATAATGTACATATCCTTGAAATAAAAGGTTAAACATTTTTGAAAGAAATTTCTCCTAAATTGATTAAGTTAATAAATACACTTAATTTTTGAGGTAATATAATCATAGTTAGATGTTATTGTAAAGCTGGAGTGACTTTCAAGCTTTTTTCTTACAGTAATATAGCACACGTTATACAATTTTTATAAATTTCAAGATTCTAAATTTTATTTATTATGGAGTAAATAATTGCTTTTTTTAGAGCTCTTTAGGAAAAACTGCCCTTTTCGTGAACATAAAAATTTGTGTGTGCTTTCCAGTTGAGGATTCCTGTATAGAAAAAACAAAAAATAAAACTTTAATATAGTTGATTATATATTCAGTTCAAAATGACATCTGAAGCTTACACATCCTACAAAACTTTCATTGTATCAAATAACTATCATGTAGAATGTAAAAATGCTGAGGCTGCCTTTTTTCTTTCAGTAAACTATTAACTGTATTAAATCAAGACAGTTTATGACTGTTATCTTATGAAGTTACAGAAGAACTGAGCAATAATTTAAAAGCAAATCAATTTTAAAGCATCAAGACTTTTATTTTAAATTTTAGATACATGAGATTTTCTGCAACCACAGTAGGGTGATCAATTAAACAGACAGCTTTTAAGATTCAGTGCTTACTTTCTGTTGTTGATGTTGTTATAATTATTTGATAGAGATGAAGGAGAGATCTTTGGTAAAGTTGAAAAATTGGATGCACCTGGGGACCTTTAAAAATATGAAAATGTTAAATTAGATAAAAAATGAATTCTGAAATTAATTATGAAATAAAGAAAAGAACAGATGACAATGTTTTTAGTAAATGAATCCTGAAAAACAGATTTATGAGCAAAGTTACTATATTCTGTGGTTTTCAATTTCCATTGTCTTTTAAGATATAATAAATAAGGGACCTATTTTTAAATAAAATTTATCAAGTTAATATGCAACTTGTTATTACTCTCACAAATTATTAACTCAGTATATTCATTTCTGAGGTAAAGCAGCAGTTAAGATTTTACTATCAATGTCCATAAGTTAATGGAATAAAAAATATTCCACTTTATTTCTTGATTGGCACTATGCATATTAAGTATGTATGCTACTGACACTGATCAGAGGACATTACCAATTTTTAAAGTTTATGGGACTAGTACAGCATATGAGAATTCCAAACATAGTTCCAAGAAGTAATATTTGGCCACAATTACTTCTGGACAAACTAAAAATAAACACATCTATGTAATACAAACCTCACTAATTTACGATCCTTCTTTGAAAAAAATCTTTCACTACTGCTTTTTAGTTAATAAATCTACTAGTTTCAAGGCACTGTTAATAATTTTAAAAGTCTGCTATATAGAAATTAGTAAAGTCTTAAAGGCCTCAAAAATATGCAGTTTCCTTTGTTGTGTACAGATCATTTTAACTTACTAGGTAACATCTTGCCCAGAGGTTGTAAAAAGCCATGGTTTAATTAAGAAACTTAGTCATTACAAATTCTAAATTAGTGAGGCACGAACTGGTTTATTTTAAAGAATTATTTTATTTCCTTTGAGTGCTAATGAGCAATTAAATGATCAATAGTTAGAAAAATATGAACTTCAAAATCTACTTTTGTGCAATTTGGGCTTAGTTCTCTCTCTGTATATATATGCATATATATGAAATATATGTATTATACAAAATAAATGATGAATAAGAAAACTTCTTAAAAGGGAGAAAATATCATCTTTGGAGATTTCATGTATTGGTAAAATTTTCCTTCTTTTTGAAGAAAGTTCTTTTGCACATGAAGGTTGTTAGTTGATACATTAAAACAGATTTTCCTTTAGGTGCTTTCTGACAGAAATGTCAGACAAATTTTACTGTACTAAGTTAAAACAACTCAACCTTCTCTTAGAAAATAGTGTTGAGGGCAGGGGATTTAGCTCATTGGCACCAGGCCTGCCTGGCAAGAGCAAGGTCCTGAGTTTGATCCCTGACACCGCAAAAAACAAAAACAAAAAAAAAAAAAAAAAAAAAAAAAAAAAAAAAAAAAAAAAAAAAAAAAACAAGAGAAAAGAATGTTGAGAATGTATTTTAAAGCTGATTTAAAAAATCTTAATATTCTCAGATAATTATTTAAAAATATTAATAGAAATAAAATACTTGACATTTTTGCCTTTACATTAAGATTTTTAAACCGCGGAAAAAGACCTCTAAAGAGATTCAAGTGAGGTTTAATGTGTTACGGAAATTAACTTTTAAAAATAGGATTCATCACAACTTTTCAGGAATAAACATAAACTGAAATGTTTCCTCCTATCTCATTTATCATAAGAATTACACATAAAGCTATTTTACTTCATCTAATGTAGTAGCTGAGGCACCTCTGTGTGTGCACTTGGAGCTTTGTTTCCTATTAATTAGCAAATCTATGGATTATATTAGAAGGAAAACAATGAAATATAGTTAGTTTATATTTTGATGGTAGTTTCTAAGGGATTCTTTCAAACACCCAAGCATTTGTTAAATAATTACTTAGTAAATACTGGAAATACTGCTGTTAAACAGTTCTCAGTTTAATGAGGACAAATGACAAGTATAATATCTGTAAAATAGTACAAATGCTGTAAGAACATTTTGTAGGTATGATATGAGATGATTTTAAAGTGACATGCAGTTAGAGGAATAGGAAGTCTAGAGTATTCTAGATAGAAATAATAAAATGTAAATGTCTGGGATTATAGAAATTCAAGGAATTCCTAGAAATTTCAGGTTGGTTGAAAGAGTCAGAAGTAAGTTGTAACAGAGGAATAGTAAGGTAGGCATGGCATAAAGAGGCCTTTCATATACCAGGAAGGAAGTGGGATTTCATCCAATTGTGCTAGGATATACTGACAGATTTTAATAGGGTATCAACAAATCAGATTTACATTCTAGAAAGATCACGCTTGGAAAATAAAAGAAATGCAAACTTGGGAAATAGGAGATTACCAAGATAATCAAGATGAAAATGTATAAGTGCTTAAATTAAGAAAATGGAGGGGGCAAGGACAATTTTGATGTTTAGGAAACAGTTCTTAAAGTGAAGTCCATGAGCACTGGAGGTCTCCAAGAACCTTGTACAGTGTGCATAATACCACCTCGGTGATCCTTAACTGGTATTTCACAGCTCTTACTCCATGGCTATTTTTCCTCATAGTGCAGCAGCAGGGTGGAGAGAAGTGCTGGGGCAGTCCCCTCAGTGAAAGCAGTGGCAGAGTACCTGTATTTCTCAGCATTCTACAGTAGAAGGAACTTTCACTGAAGAGAATCATGTTGAGAAAAATTACTAACTTTGTTAAACCTTGATTCTTAATCACATTTCTTTTTAATCCTCTCTTGAGAAATGGGCAAGTGCACAGAGTACATCTGCTACATACTGAAGTACTACAGCTGTCATGAGGAAAGATCTGTGTAACTATTTGAATCGTAAGTGAAATTTGTCACTCTGTTCATATCACTCCTTTCACTCTTGTACCCAGGATGTCACTGGCTGTCAGCACTTGGGTATCTAAATGTTTCTTAAAATGTTCTCACAAATGAATAAAGGGAGCCTAGAACTTCAAAGAAAACAACTACAACTATTGTCATTGACAGAATTTTTGCAAAGCAGAGTCTGCACCAGGAGGGTGACGGCTTCCTAAAGATATTTTTTCTTAATATTGATTTAAAAAAAAATGTGATGTGTAAATACCGTATCATTTCTCTGCCATGAGAAACTGAAGGTGTAAAAGAGTTCTAAAATGTATGATAGGTATTATGAAATAGGAAGAAAATGTTCAAAAGGAAAAGGGAAAAGGTGGTTAGTGGTAAATAAAGAAGGGAAAGAAAAATTTGATGATAAAATACAAAGGAAACAAACCTTATGTATATAAGGGGTGAGGGATTATAGGAGGTGAGGAGAATAGGAAAAAAATGAGATTAAAATGTGTCATGTACTGGTACAAACTATCAATGTTGATTGTAATCATAATGTATGTATAAAATGTACCAATAAAATCAATTTTAAAATATGATTTTAAAAACCTGTATTATGAAATATGTTAACTTTTGGAAAATACGTGTAACTTCAAATCAGTATTTTTCAAATGATCAAAATGTATAAGCTACATGTGAAATATTTTAATGTAAAAGCATAAAGAACTCACTGTTGTGTTTTAGATTCTACAGTACAATTAACCTTTAAGACAAACCCACCACTAGTCAAGTTTTGATGAATCAATCACCTGACAACACAATATTATCACAACAAACCAAAGAAACATATGACAATTTAGGTGCCTCCTGTCTCCCATTCAACTATTTTTAGGGGAGGGTTATAGTTACTTTTCATAAAGGCATTATTTATTTCCAAATACAACAGTTAAGAATTGCTGTTTATAGTTCTATAAGAAACACTGAGATAATTCAAATATGCATAAGTTATTTGGGACATTAATAATTTTTAAGCCTATAATGGGGCATAAAAAATATAAAGAATGCCTGAAGACTTCAGGTTTAGTAGCCATGCATATTTTACAAGACTTGCTGATTAATACACAAGAGAAGTATGGTTGGAGAAGGAACTAAGGATGGCTCTGAGAGCATACCTGCTTCAGCCAATATAGGCAATACAGTTTAGGTCAAGAGCACAGGAGATGGGGTTAAAGATTCTGTTTACTATAACATGGTGAGTCATACCTGATATTTAAGAGAAGTCCGGAATATGGCAGAGTTCCAGTCAAGAAATACAGAATAGCATATTAATAGCATATTTGTTTAACTTTTAAGTTGTGGGAAAAGACTATGGAACCCGACTTTAAGCACCTATTGTGGTACGAAATCAGATCCACAGAGATCTGTGGATTGTGGACATATGTAAGGAATAAGCATGGCTGCTGGTGTAGAGCTGGTGAAGCTAGGAGTGCGTAAGGTGAGGGAAGCCTGTCCTGCAGAGTGCAGAGCTGCGCACTAACTGCACAGCCAAGTGTGGAGGCCCTGATGAGGGAAGAGCAGAAAGACGGATGGAGGACGGGTCAGAGAAGTGAGAACAGTCCTGGAAAAGAAGGTGCTATCATGGATTCAAAGTTCGAGACCTCCATTAGGAGCCAGCTATCAAAAGTAGGTATTAAAAGAGATCAAATACACTTGCTTTTAAAAAAACAGGACAAGGATTTTGTTAATGAGTTGTGCAGCCCTTTAAAAGAAGTAGATGTCCAGGGTGAAAAGCTGAAAACTGATATATGGAGGGAGTTAATGGTTTTGTTTTTAAATACAGGAGATATCTATTTATGTTCCTAGGCAAAGGGGGAAGATGACCTGAGACAGGAAACAAACAAAAACCTCATGTTTAAAATATGTGTGGGAGTATGCCAGGCATTTGGTATTTGCAGGAGAGAGGAGCTACTGAAGGCCAAAGCAAAATCCAGGATACAGGTTGAAAGACAAGTAGAAAGACTGTTCTTAAATAGCAAGAATGAGAGAAAAGTGGATGTGGCCCACAGGTGAAGTTGAAGTATGATAGTAACTTTAAAATGCTATTATAGATATTACTAACAAGTGACTGTGGATCATTTATCTGATTTCAGCTTCTTGATTTTTTTGGTTTTTGAGACAGGGTCAATCCAGGCTGGCTTTGAATTCAGTAAGTAGCCCAAACAGGCCTCAACTTTGAGGCAATCGTCTCAAGGGCTGGGCTTACAGGCCTGTGGCGCCTGATCAGGCTGACTCCAACTTCTAAACTAGATTCCATATAGCCTAATGTAGCTGACAACTGTGAGACTGATGTCAGGTTATTCAGTGGTTGACTTGTCAGCCTAAAGATAACAGTCAGAGCCGCTTGGCTCTTTCTGTGCTGCAATACAGGAATTACATTGCTCACTTTCTTCTGGCTTTCCAGACAGAAGAAATGCTTAAAATATATGTACAGTGACTGATAGCAAGCAACTTACCCAGAGTTAAGATCATTTAAATGTGGGAGAAATCTGCCTATGTTTTTGGCTAGTTTGGGCTGAATGTACTATAAAGCAGTGATTCATCTTTTAAGTCAGAAAAGGTAAAGATGTTATTTTAGCTTAGACATAAACCTTATTCTTGACAATTAAATGTAGCAGCAACTAAATTTTCCTAAAGCCAGTTATGTTTTAATCAAAGTGTGAAATTCATAGCTAAATTCTTTCTTCTTTCTTTTTTTAGTTTTTTGAGACAGGGCCTCACTTTGTAGCTCAGGCTGGCCCTGAACTCACTATGTAGCCCATGTCAGCCTTGAACTCATGGCAATCCTCCTGCCTCTGCCTTATGAGTGCTAGGATTATAGATATGAGCCACCTTACCTGGCTAAATTGAGTTTTTTATTTCAATCGAAAATCACAATTTGTTCTTGGTAAATTAACTGAGTATTTAACATACATGGAAACCTAACACTGTAAAAGCGATGACAAAAACACAAATCTGAATGCTGACATAGCAAAACAATTATTAAAGATTTTTATAACTACTTTAAAATTTAAAGCAACCTAATTTCTAAAATCTAATAATCATATAGAGAAATCAATATCAACTTAACAAAATTAAAAGCAACTTTAAATTCTCTGCATTTCTAACAATCATTTTAAGATGAGCTCTTTGAAAAAAAATTTAAAAATTTAAAAATTAAACACTTTCACTACTGTGACATATAGATTATTTCAATTTGAGAACACTGTTGTGTATCCTGTGCATGCCAGGTAGTACACCGGGTAGTAAAAGGTAAAAAAGGGAGTTTAGGGAATTTGTAAATTAATTGACTATTATAGCTTAATTTTTATCCTATATTTTGACTGCTGAATTGTAATACAAAATGAAATAAAATTTCTTTACAGAATTAAATTGCAGTTACTTCTTTAGTCAAGAATCTCAACACCAAACTTACAACTCATTTTTAATTTCATAACAGAAATTTTGAAACATATACAAATCATATGTACCTAGTGTCAGTAACTCAGCTTTAAAAATTAATATTCTACCATTCTTGCTTACGCTGTGACCCCCTGGGTCTCTGCTGCCCACCCCCATTCTTTTTTTTTTCTGCATGACTTCAATCTAAGACACTTACAATTTCACCTATAAATACTATAACATACATCTCTAAATAATTTTGTTTTTATCACCACATGCTATTATTAGTCCAAATCTAGTATCTAGTCTGTGTTCAATTTTTTTCTCCGACTACCTCAATGTATACTTTTCCTTTCAGTTGATTATGAGTACAATACAGAGAAGTCCAGATATTTGTATGTTAAATTTAATAATTGTAAAAGTCCTTTACCTTCTTTTCTCCGATTTCACTTTATGTTGCAACTGTATTTTCCATCTGTCCTGTTTTCTAATCTATTTATGTAGTTAACCTTGACTTATATGTGTTAATATAAATTGCTCAAATTCTTTTGGAACTAATAAAGAGAGAAGGTATAAAAACAAGGTGACTAACACTAATCTGAACACCCCAAATCTAAAATGCTCCAAAATCTGGAACTTTTGATCATTTATGACACTTAGTTTCAGATTTGGAGTTAGTTCTGAATTTCTGGAGGAAGGATATAAACACTGGCAAATCTTAAAACATCTGAAATGTGAAACATTTCTGGTCCCAAGCATTTCAGATAAGGGTTATTTAACTTTTAATTATTTTAGGAGATTATTTTATAAATATCAAGCCATCTATATGAGAACTATACACTTAAATTATCTTCATCTTATACTCACTACATATCAAAATTCACTAGCATCATTTTAGTTTAGATACGGCCTTTAAACTGTGACTCTACTACTAGCTAATCTGGCTTGTGATCACATACTCTATTTGATAAAACTTTGAGACCTAGTAATAGGTTACACCTTTATTTCCACAACAAAATAGAAAAGATAGGGGGAAATCTTAGATGCAGAAAATATCTAATTAATTTATATATGCGCTTTTCAGATTCCAAAAGAGAATCTGTATACACATTTAAGATCTTAGTTAATATTAAATCAAATAACTTCTAGGTACAAAATGTAAAGGTAAAGTGTGTCTGTGCATCCACAAGCATTAACAAAAAAGTAGTTTTTTGGTAAACACTATATAGGAATGTTATTCTAATACTATTATCATGTTTTTGTCATTAGGTGACAAACACCACAAAAAGATACACATATTTATATCAGATTTAGAAAGTGGCTTCTTTCTATAGGAATTCTGCATTTCCAACCAAATTGCACATTTAATTAAATGATGCCCTTAGTAGTCTGATTTTCTGATTAGAATCTTCATCTCTCCTTTTCACTCCTGTCATGCCGCTTAAATACCATAAACTGAACCGTTTAAACAACGGCCTCTGCTTGTCAAGAACACTAACCTCTGATCTCTATGCCTCATATTTCTGCAACAGTTAGCACTGCTGACCACTCCCTTTCTTGTAGAAGCTCTTTTCCCTTGGCTTGTACCATCTAAGAGATCCAAGTTTTTCTGAAACTTCATAATTTTTGTTTGATCCTGTTGTTTTATATTGGTACTTTGGAATACTCTTTCAGGCTCAGTATTTTGTTCTCCACATTTCTGATTAGATTTCTACAAACATGAATCCATACCTGTAGTTCTCACTACTCTTCAAACATTGCTTCCTTATCTTTAACTCCTAAGTACTTTTGTTCCACTGCTTCATTATCTCACACTTTAAACTCTCAGAAACAGCCATTCCACATCTGCATCTTATTGAGAATAGTAACACAAACAAGAAAGCTAAAGTATGAAAATCACAGTCCTATGTAACTGATGAAATGAAATCAACTGTACAATATGTACAATATACACTTTACTAATTTTTAACCAAGTAAGTCTGCACCATTTCTGAGACCATTTAGCTTTGCAGTTACATGTGTGAAGTGGACTAATTATATTTCAAAAGATTTTAAAGAAACACTTGATGCAAATGGTATAGAAAGAGTAGAATATTACAGAATCATTTAGATTATATGCCTCAAAAAAAGTATGCAATAGTTTTATTTACAAAGTGCTTTCTCTTTGCAAACAGGCCAGAGAAGGAATAACGTAAAAATATTATTGCACTTAATTAAATTTATACTTAAGAGATGTAGCCATCAATTCGAAATTTTGTTAATCAGAACATGACAGATGGCAAAAGAATAATGTAAGAATAAGAATTACTGAAGAAGTTTCCCATTTGATTTTTTTTTTTTTTTTTTTTTGAGACAGGGTCTCTCTTTGTAGTTTAGGCTGGCCCTGAGCTCAGCCTCAAACTCACATCACAGCAATCCTCCTGCCTCTGCCTCCTGAGTGTTGGAATGACAGGCGTGAGCTACCACACCCGGCACTGTGGTATGTGGTACTGATTGCTGCTGCACGTGAGTCTCCACACCCAGTATGGTTTGTGGTTACCGGAGATCGAACCCCAGTCCTTGTGCTTGCAAGACAGGTGCCGGAACCACTGAGCTAAATACCGGCCCCACCATTTGATTTTTTTTTTTTTTCAGCCACTCCTTTATCTGGCTGATGGTAAATTCTCACCAGAGAACAGCCTTTTCAGAATTAAGTTAAGTTCTTTTCATCAAATACCTAAACACATATCTTTTGTTACTTGTTTTTGGAGAATTAATGAAAATGAATGAGTTATATTAAACTGTAATACTACCATAAGAAGAGATAATTTTTACTTACTTCAGAAAAACAAAAAATTACAAATTTTCTTTGTATAATGTTAGGTTCAAAAACATCCCTTAAAATAATATTTAAATGAAAGGTATAGTAGAATCAAAATTCAATAAAGTTATGGCTAAGGGATAAAGCAGTAAATTGAAATTTCCTGGTAAGAGTCAACCTGTTGATACAGATTTCTCCTCAGGAACTTCACCAGGCTTCTACAATTATTCTACTTCAAACTCATGTTCAGAAACATAAGATTTACCTAGTAATATATCTCCAACAAAATATGTAAGACTGTTAATTTAATGATAACATCGTTGGAAAATAAATGATCATATCCAACAGAATGAAAAGAATTTAGGAACATATTTTCCTAAGGTATCAGAAAATATTACATTTAGAAGTAGTTCTAAGAAATTAAAAAACTTTAAAAACTAGATTAGCAATCAAGTTCTGAAACCACTTTATAAGCTTTGAGTATTTTTTAATATACAACAAATGTAAAGGTGATAAAATAATACTATGTCAATATTTAATACAAGAGTCTAGTAAGAAAATACTTTAGTGATTCCTGGGTTCTTAGATTTTCTTCTCTTTGGTTCTTAGATCTTTTGTTTTGTTTTCCTTTAGTTGTACTTGGGATTAAAACAGAGCCTCATGCATGCTAGGCAGATGCTCTAACTTTGAGCTACATTCTCAGCCCTATTTAATTATTTTTTACTTTGAGACAGTCTCTCATTAAATTGCTTAAATTGGCTTCAATCTGGAGATGATTCAGTCTTGGCCTCTGGAGATAGGATTACAAGTGTGTGGCACCACATCTAGATTTCTCATACAGGCTTCAGGTTGTTTAATATACCATTAAAAAAATACAAATACATACCTATGTATTTAGGCATACACACACTGACATACACACATAAATGGTGAAGAGAGAAAAAGAGATGTAGGAAAGGGAGGAATGAACAGCAGCAAAGGAAGAGAAGAGACAAGATCAAGATTACAGTACATTTTTAAAACAAAATTCTATTTTACTTTTTTTTGTAGTACAAGGATCGAACTTGGGCCCTTGTGCTTTCAAGGCAGGCATGGTACCACCTGAGCTAAATCTCTTAACATTTAAAAATATTTAACATTTCTTTTCAGGCAGCTCTCTGTTGCTATTTTTATGTTTTATACATGGTTTCAATTCTGATCAAAATGGGTCTAATACAAAGTTAGCATCTTCAGAAGAGCACTCTTTATGTTTTCAACAGTGTTAGAAAAGTCAGTCAGATAAGATACTCACTTGTTCTCACATGTGCCTACTATGGTTATATTCTTATATTTTGTTGTTTGTAAGAAGCACCTAAACTGCAAATTCCTGGACTCACCACTAAGATTTATATCCTGTTGGTCTGGACAGGAACCATACACTATAGTATGTGTCAAAAGTATTATCTACAGAATTTCTCAAAGTGGGTCCTCAGACCAAACCCACAGCATTATCTGGGAGCTTATTAGAAATGAGGGACCCCATGAGCCACTCACTCAGATGGTCTGGGAGTGGGGCCCAGGAGACTGTGTTTTCATAAACTGTAGGTGAGTCTTCTATCACTTTATTACAATTCCATTTTCCTTGACTTTTAACACTTCAGTTAAGAATTGGTTATGTGCTATATGGTATGAGAAACAGACAGAATGAAAGTGATGTTTACTAGAACCACTACTTTCACATTTTATGAGGGCCAGGAGTTGCTGCCTAATAGATATGACAAATTCAAAGATTAAAAAAAAAGCTGTATCTTAGTATCTTGAAATTTCATCTTAAAAACATGAAAACTGCATTCCTTCTACTGGTATTGAAACTACCTATTACAAAGACTTACATGATTTCAATGAACACACAAGCATTCTACTTGTTTTTGTTTTAAGCTGACAAGCATTTAGAAATAATCTATCCTTGCTTCAACTATACAAAATATATATTGAAGTGATAGTTCCTCAAACATTTTATTTTTTTCCTCTTCACTCTTATTTCACTCTTATATAATAGTGCTTTTTCTGTACTCGTAAGGGACATTTTTATGTAACGTGCTCTGTTCTGTTTTTCATCTATAAAAAGTACTGAACTATAAATCTCATTCTGTTTTTGCTCAACTACATATTTTAAAGCTTCATCCAATTTTAAAATGATCTCACTATTGTTATTACCATCTCATTTTTCTCATAGACTATCTATGGCCGATATTTAGCTGGGCTAAATTCTTCCCAATTCTTCCCTACGGCAAATAACATAGCACAAAGGTTAGACCTTCAAGGACACACAAAAACTTCCGAGTACTGGGCAAGAAGGACTAAGAAATCCTAATTTCATAAGTAGATTGATTTATGGAATCTCAAAATATTAGCTTACATACTCATCATCCATACCTAAGACTTCCATATCCTATCCAACATCATTAGCAATGTTTTAAATTTTCATTTTCTTCTAATGTTTAGTTTATAAATCTCCCCCACCAACATGCCAGCTTTGATCTTAGATTGTCTATCCATATCTTTTCTCTTTTTAAAGGTAAATATTTTCTGTTTTTTTATTTTTTAATAGTTCTTTATATATTATAGATATTCATTTACCACTCTAAATGTGTCAAAGTGCAAATTAACCTTTAACCTCATGTACAGTTCTTTAAACAAATATCCTTAAATTTTATATAATGAATTCAAATTTTATGAATTTTTATGATACTGATAATTCCAAATCTTTTTTCTTTTAGCTTTAAAGGTTTAAATTTATTTGGGTCTTTACATATTTCTAGAGTAAGCTTTTTTTTCCTAAATATCTAATTATAATAAAATCTTAGTGTCTAACTGCTTTAACAACTTCACTGCCTGTGGAATATATTATTAGGTATCTCAGTACCTATTACAGATTTCTAAGATTCCTAGTTTATCAGTCTATATGCTTTTTGTTCTGCTATCATATTTTTATTATTATAGCTTTGTAGTAATTCTCAATGTTCAGTGGGACTATTGCTCCTTCTTTCCCCATACTTTGTCAAAACTGCCTTAACTCTCTGTCTTGGTCTATTCTAATTGATTGAACACCACCTCCAACAAAGATTTCTGTGCAGAAGGCATAGGCACAATGGATTTAAAGAAAATGAACCATATTAAGTTAGCTATGTAGTAAGAAATCTTTAACATCATAATAGAATTAGAATTTCTCCCATGAAGGTTTTATACACTCTTGGGTTGGTTTCTGTTAGGACATTTCCCAGGTGGCTTCCTGTTAGTGTACAGCAAGAGTCAGAAGCCTTGAGCTGAGGGTCGCAGGCAAGCTTTTGGCTTGCTTCTAAACCATGCTTTACTGAGGCAGAGCCACGCCCACTCACTGACATTTCTAGGGCTGCTGTCATGCTACACTGCAGAGCGACAGTGATGACAGAGACCATACAGCCCACAAAACATTTATCTGTTCCTTACAGAGACTACTGACCTGTTTTTAATTTTCATGTAGATGACTGTATTGTATGCAGAGAGGGAATTTTATCTCTTATCTTGCATAGCTGGATTGTGTAAAAAATTTTGTAATGTACTATATTGTAATGTTTACCATAGAAGTTGGGTATACACAATGTATGAAATTAGAATTTACATAGTTTTCTGGGTCTTTTTATATATGAATGCCAATATCAAAAATTTTGTAGTATTCTCTTAAACAACTATTTGGCAATATAAGACCTACTGCTGTAAAGTGTTTCTTACATTTTTATAGTGAATGTATATTTGGGATGCTTATTAAACTGGTGGGTTTAGCAGACAATAAGATTTTTAATTTTCTGCTTATTTCTCTCATTATACCTTCATTCATCAATAATATTGAATAGATATGATGTATTAGGAATTATCTGAATAATTTTCTCTTTTACACAAAGCAAGTCCTACAGTTGTTTGAGAAAGTCAAAGCGGTATGGGGCCTGTACACAGTGCATGCCTACTCAGGGGAGCAAGGCAGGAGGAGCAAGTGAGTGCAGGTGCCCGAGGCCGGCCCAGGCAAACAGAGAGACTTCATCTCAAATGAATGAATGCAGACAGAGGACAAGATAATAGAAACATTCAGGTGGAAATTAGTACTTTTATGTAGAAAAGAGCCTTAAGTTTTTGAACTTGTGATATTTCTATATTAACCCATAAATTTTATAATTTCAAAAATTCTTTAAACATATGGGAAGTATATTGCATTCTAAATATATGTTTGAAAAAAAAACAGTAGGTCTGATTTAAAGACTTGAATATTCACAAAGAAAATATTCCTAACTTCCAAATCTTCATCAGCTATGAAATCTACATAATTCAACCCATATGTTTTTAAAGTTCAACTTTTATATCAAATTCTATCTTTGTAGTAGGTCCAAATAAGTATTAAAATCATCTCTATGTAATTAACATATTTAGGTTCCTCCGGTGATAAATTTAAATAGAAAATTTTACAAAGGTTGAAAGGATAGAGAACCACTTAACGAAGACACATTTTTAGTTTTAGTTTTAAAAACAAACAGCACAGTTTTATTAATTTACTATTAGCAAATACTAAATGATTGTTTAATTAAAATGATTATTTAAAAGTATTTCAAACTGTGCATGGTGGTGCATGCCTAAAATCCCAGCACTTGGGAGGCAACAGGATTACCATGAGTTTGAGGCCAGCCTGCACTCTATAGTGAGTTTAAAGACCAATCTCAACCACATAGTGAGACCCTGACTCACAAAACAAGTCTTTCAACATACTACAGTCTTATAATCCCTCATCAAAAGATTCAACATCCTGGGTCGGGGATTTAGCTCAGTGATTTCAGCATTTGCCTGGCAAGTCTAAGATCCTGAGTTGATCCCCTGTACCACACACCATAGTGCAGAGCGTGGTGGCTCACACATGTAATCCCAATACTTGGGAGGCAGAGGCAGGAGGGTTCCTGGGAGTTTGAGGCTGGACTGCACTACATAGAGAGCTCAGGGCCAGCCTTAATTATAAAGTGAGACTTCGTCTCAAAAAGCTAGAAAAAGATTCAACATCCCAAAGCTTTATAAAACTTTAAATTTTTTTCACAACTGACAGCATTCTAATTTGAACTGATATAATGTTGCTAATAGTTTTCATTTATCTTACTTGGCTAAGTGTTTTCTGAAGCAATATTAATGTATTTAATTACACATTAGCCTCTCAGACACTACATATTTAGAGGTGACATATGCACCATACTATTTTTAAACCCAAATATCATTAAGTGTGCTTGATAATGGAGAACATATTTGATAACTGAAATTCTTAAAAAGATGCTCATTTCCTCCACTATTTACCATGTAAAACAACTCTTAATAATCCAGATACTATCTGCTTTTATATTCCAAAACATTTAATACATAAAAGTTACTTTTACATTGGACCTCCCCAGCAGAGGTACCAAGGCCTGAACTCACAACCTTGCATTTGCAAGGCAGGCAGCGGTGCCTCTGAGCTAAATCCCCGGCCTGCATTCGATTCATTTTTATAGAGTTCCTTAACAGATGCTTTTCAAAAATCATAGAAATATTTGGAAAAATTAAACAAAATGTTTAATGATTTGACTCCATCAGACATTGCCCTTTCTCATTTGTAACATTTACTTACACTATACCTTATTCTAAATGACTGGAATTGGAAGCTCTTTAAATTATAAAATACTACAAAGTGCAAAGTTAGATAACTTCTCTAAGAATAAAATATTAAAGCATAGAGAATGTATATATTCACAATACTCATTTAGGTTCTTCTATCACTCTGGATTTCACTCTCTGAATCAAAGGCTTTAAATCATGCAATTAGCCACGGAAGTGGGAGCACTTACTTAGGAGCAGAAGGACCCCTTGGCCACGTTCCATCTTCATTTTTCTGTTCTATCACTAACACCTGCAAATATGACACAATAAAGGGAGTTTTTCTATAACTCTGAAGTTAAAAGTCGCTTTAGAAGAAAGCTAAATACACTAAGAAACTAAAGATTTTGTGGTAATTAAAAGACACAAAAGAGAAAGTGAAGAGGTAATTGCATTTTGATTCCAAAGCTGGTAAAGAACACAAAAGGACCTCAGGTAGCAGCAGTCAGCAATGACAATGAGAGGGACCGGAGATAACAGACTCATCTGTTATACAACTTTTTAAAAGTTCAAACCAAGTAAAAAGAATGTAAGTTCCTTGAATTTGAGAGAAATGTTTTCTATTTGTATTGGTAGCTTGTACACGATTGTGCAAATAACAGATGCTCAATCAATAGTTACACTTCTTAAACACATAATCCTTTCTTCCATCTTCCAGACTAAAAGAGAAGCCTTCCTGTTAGTTTTTACAATGGATCACTGTTTCAGTCTTCTAATTATTATTGTTCCAATACAGTTTTGTAAAGTTTTAAAGATTTATAAAATAGAATTTAGATTCACAACTTCTGAGGAAGGCTTTTCTTTACTGTATCTTTTAGCTATAGCAACACATAGACTATATTATATATTTGCACACACATGAACATTATCATCATTTGGAACATCTAAAGCAGTTATAAAACAAGAGGTTTTAGCCATATAAATTTTTTAAGTTATATATTTAAAACATTATTTAGCCAAAACATCTTGGCTTTAAAACCCTGTATTTTTACAGTCTTGGATTGTAATTATTGTCCTGGGGATTAAGCCCAGGCAAGTGGTGTACTGCTGAGTCACATCTCCAGCCCCTGGATTATCATGTTGAAAGGCCATTAAAAAAGCTAAAATTCAGTCCTTTATTCATATATATCATTTTCTGGATAAAATTTTACTTATATGTAAAACAGTACCCCAGGTTGAAAATAATTTTAGAAAGTTTTCAAAATCTAAATTAAGATACAAAAGGGAGAGAAAGTTTACCCATTTGAGGAAGCAAATACTTCAAAATCATTTATCTTTTTCTTAATTTCTAATGAGAATACTTCCAATTTTATTTTTTATAAAGTTTGGGAAAGTATTTATTATAGGCAGAAAAGAACTAGTATAAAATCTGAAAACTCAATGCACATTTCTTGAAATGTTCCTATCTCAAAGATCAAAACTCACGGGAGGAATTCAATCTTATTAATTTACTCTCTTATTTTCATTCTGATAAATTACTACCTACCAACAACATCAAACTATCTAATCCTAGGATCTCTCAACTTTGTTTTGTTTTGCAGTACAAAGGGTTGAACTGAGGACTTCATACCTGCGAGCCAAGTGCTCTAGCGCTGAACTGTGTCCCTAGTCTTTCTTTTAAAGGAGGATTTTACTAAGCTCCCCAGGCTGACCTCAAACTTACCATCCTTTTGTCTCAGCCTTAAAATTACTAGCTGGGATTACAGGTACATGTACCACTTAGCCTGGGTAAGCTTCTATTCGCTAATGTATGTGACAGGCAAAATAACAACCACTTCATAGGAGAAAAAATTCTATATGTCAAATTTTACTGCCAGAACTATCTTAGATTCTAGTGGACAGTAACCACAGAAGTTTGTATCTAGTAGAAAACAGAAAGAGGGGCTGGCTAACTGCCACAATCCAAGAGGCTCACTTGTTTCAATTAGGTACCTTTCCTTTTAACTGTAATCCTAAAAAAAAAAAAAGAAAAAAGAAACAAAAATCACTGTTATTTTTAATAGCCAAGTATAATATTTGATATATATTAGGCATTTATTAAAAACTAATTGCTACCCATCTTTTTGGTATTATTTTTCCTGTAACTTAGTATCAATATTGATGCTGATAAGCTTTTAAATAAAATGGAATAAAACCTAAACTTCCATATATTGATGGGATGATCATCAGGCACTGTGTTAGCTACAAATAATTAAAACAGAAACAAAAACAAAAAAACAACTAAAAACCACAAAGTTCAACCAAAACAAGAATGTTATGTCAAACTAAGCCCGATACACAAAAAAACTGAAGTATATAAGGAGTAGTTTACAGGACATATTTGTAAATCTCTATGGAAGTAAAGGGAGTAATTTGTCTTGTAGGTAGAAAAATCAGTGGTCATCGAAAAAAAGAGGAAAGACTAAAAGAGATGATGTGACATTTGGGCTGTCATCTGAAGGATGAATACTCTGAACTACACGATGAAATGGGATGGGTATTGGAATATCTGGATGTCTGGAAGAAATTTTTACTGGATGGTTACAAGGATTGAGAATAAGGGTCAGGCAGATGAAGCATAAGCAAAAGCAGAGTATTATGGAATTGCAGAATGCATACTGAAAACTGTAACGCAGTTCTACTTGGTACTGGTAGAGTTTGAACCACAAGATAAGAATAATTCAAAGAGACTAGAAGTCTCCATAAAAGGATCAACCATATTTTTCAAGGTAGATTAAACTGCCTGGACTTTAAGGAGCCAGGAAAGGGGGAAAATTTGGCCTATGAATATTGTGGCACAAATAAGACTAAGTAGGCAAAAAAGAGACTAGAGAATATGAAGGATAAAGGTTGAGAATGCAACAGAGAGATTAATTCAAGAGATATCCAGAAGGTAGAATCAGTTGCTAATTTTAACCAAATATTTTCAATTCTCAATTCACCCATTTCTTTGGATTATACCATAAAGACAGACCAAACTAGGATTTAACAGGATACTAACAGGGGTAGGCTGAGTTCATTTAGCCTAAATGCTAAAAGTAGTTTAACTGTTAACATACCCATTCCCACTTATTTATATACTGTTTATAGCTGCTTTCACAACAGAGGCTTCATGGTCTGAAGAAACAAAAGTATTTATCATTTGGTCCTTCACCGGAAGTTTGCTGACTCATAATATTAGCTGTTTTATAATTGAAAATAATTTTTTTTTTTTGAGACAGGGTCTCACTTTGTAGTTCACTCACTATGTAGGCCAGGCAAGTCTCAAACTCACAGCAATCCTTCTGCCTCTGCCTCCTGAGTACTGGGATTACACCCAGCATTATGGTATGTCATACTGACTGCTCATGGGTAGGAGTCACAATGCTGACATTGTTGTATTGGTTCCCAGGTACTGAAGTAGGGACCTTGCTCTTGCAAGGCAGATGCCAGAACCACTGAGCTAAATCTCCGGCCCCAAAATAATTTTTCTTAACAAGTAGATTATTTTCAAACTCAGTAAGGAGATCAGAAGTTAGAGTTACTGACCAGCAGGGATAGAAAATGAGTTAGAGGAAGCCAGAGACTGTAGACCATTATATACCAAAAGATAGTCATCACAGTTTGTGAGTCAAAAAAGCTTCATGTGTCACATGCTTAAAATAAACATTATTGCTAAATAATACCTGTCCTTGGTATAAGCCAGCATCCTGAATGGTGCTGTCTGGTTTATTCAGTGGTTCAAATGTATTACTCATGTATTTGTTCCACAATCTGGTCTCTTTTTCATCTGGAATACTGAAGATTTTCCGTATTTCCTTTTCAATTGTATCTAGATTTAAGGAGGAAAGATATGTAAATATAATTTTAAAAATAAACTACCGAGAGAAATGCATACCAGTATAAAAATTGTAAACTTAAAATAAGGATGGAATAGCAAGAAGAGATGAATAAATATGTAAAAGCACATTAAAAACAAACATATAAAGTTTTTAAAGATTAGCTGTGTTTTTAAAAGAAAATAACTGATAATTAGAGAATTTAGCACTTTGAAAGGGAAGAGTTCAATTATACAACACTACAATATATTAAAATGAACTTTAGTTTTGAACATACTATAAAATTAATATATTTTCTGAGAATATATAGGTGTTAAAAATTTAAGCATGACTGAAAGATGTTATAGATGTAAAATATTGTATTTACCACATAATCAGCTTAAGAATAACATAGTAAACAATATACAGTTTTGAATAACTCATCAGAATATATGGACACAATGAAATATAATGCCTGGTCTGATGTCCATACTAGTCAAAATTTCTTATATTCAAGGTAAAACTATATTTTCTTTATTTCTAAATTAATTAACTTACAGAGTATAAGAGGTTATTTTTTAACTATGAATAGCTTAACTTGTATAAAATTAGACACAGATTTATGCCATTGTAGTACAGATGTAATTAAGTTCTATTCTACATTTAAACAATTCATTAAAATTCTAAAATACTGCAAATGAATATTAAATAATATAATCATATCTAACTTGTCAGTATCTTAACAGACTCAAGAAACTTATAAATACTTCATTATGAAGAAATATAAAATACCTTCAAATTTTAGAACACTGAGAAACGCATTATTTATAATAACAAATAATGTTTTCTATGCAAATTTAAAACGTTTTACTTGTTTTACAAAAATTTAGCCTGATGTTTAGTCTTATGTTCTGTTTATGTATCACTTTGCAGTCAAGTTCTATAATCATCTTATGATCAATAAGAATTTGATTGGGGATTAAATTAGTATATCTACCATTGTAGTACACATTAATCAAAATATTTACATAATTACATAAAATAAGCTGTCAATGTTGCTTTCTATCTGGGCAGGGTGTATTTCTATCACTGCTAATTTTTTATAACAGTACAACATGCATACAGAAAAACTATTTCACATATACTGTGGTAAGTTTGTGAAATGGACACATCTTATAAATAGTACTCTAGATCAAGAGACAGACTACCTAGAAAAGAGATAATAAGAAGAAGCCAATGACAGGAGTTGTTCTAGTCTTTCTAAAAAAATGAATCATTTTTCCTGATTGCAGAACAGACTTTGCTCATGTGAAAAGTACATAAAATATTGATACTATAAATGAAATGTCTACCAAGAAACAATCACTGCTACCATTTTATTTCTTCTACACATGTTTCCTATTAAGTTACATAGATGTTTATGTACATAGTATGGTATATACAAATATACGTGGAAATGGAGAACACCACCACGGGCTCAACAAGCAGCAATACAAAAGCTCAAAGGTGGGAATGTTGTTGGCATGTATTAGAAAAGCATGGCACATCAATGTGGCTTAAATGTAAGACATGAGACCATACAGATACTTTTGTAGGATTATAATAAATTTTGTGAGCTAGGACAGCATCCTCATTTTACTGAGAGTGAAAGGGAATTCCCTGAGGAGTTGGGAGGATAGAAATGACTGATGTTCTACATGCTCACTTTGGTGGCTAAGGTAAAACAGGTTGTGAGTGGGAGGGCCAAGGATGGGAGACAGGCTACTGCAGTAAATTGAACTCAGGTGGCAGTGTTAAGTGTCAGACTGAGAAAAGATTCAAAAGGAATTACTAAAAAGATAGGCTACTACATCACATGTAGAATGAGCAACAAAGGTATCAGCATAATTTCAAATTTTTTGGCACAAGCAACTGGAAGAAGTAGCAATTACTCAAAAGAGGAAGAATGACCGGGTAGCAGGTTTTGAAGAGAAGGAAGGAGGTTTAGTTTTACACATGACAATTATCTTGGCATTATTGTCACATACACAAGTGAAGACATGGAATGCTTTAAAATGGAATTTGGGATAATTCTGGGTAGGGCATATCAGTCTAAAAGACATCAACATGAAGAGAATATTTAGAGCCAAGAGACCAAACAAAATTATTAAGAAAAGACAGGAGACCCAAAGCCTAAACGTGGGGACAGTAATGTTTTGAGATCATCTGTTATAAAGAGTATCTTGCAAAGGACTTTTGACAAAATATAGCCAATGAGAAACTGGCCAGGAAGACACATAGAAAAAAGTATTTCTAGACAGAAAAGTAATTTACATTATTAAATTTTGCTGGCAAGCTGACAAAATGAAAGATACCTACATTACTCTTGGACTTGGCAATGGGGAGGTCATTAGAGACTACAAAAGGGGTGTAAAGGGAGAGGCAGTACTAATACGTTTGGCTCAAGAGGGAATTGGAACAGCCCCAGAAACAAGATGCAGACCATGAGATTGGCAAATGCAGTAGGAGGTGACAATCTAGGGCATAGCTGTGGGTAACAGTGGCCAAAGTTTAGTGCAGGTCAAGATCACCTAGTGTAGGTCTCAGATTGTGAGAATTTCAAGGACTGAAAACCTCAATAAAGTTGAGAATTTCAAAGGACTGAAAGCATCTGTTTATTTTCCACATGTTAATCTAACCCAGATAGCCAGTTAACAAAAAACATATAGAAGCAGAAAAATAGTAAACTGTATGAAAATTTATAAACCAAACATTTTCAAGAAGTTTTAAAACAAAAACTTTTGGTAGTTAGCCTTAAAGGAAAATAAAATTGAATTTTATTTGTCTTGCTGGCACATGGTCAATAATAAACTACATCAGAAGGGCCATAAACCTTTTTTGTCCTGGTAAATTTGTATAAACAGCAAGGAATATTATCTGAAAACTCTCAGAAAAAGTATACTTCAAATTCAACCCTCATTTATTTTAAGGGCATAAAATATTCAAAACAATTACCTTCACTCTGATAGGGTATATTATTTTATCTTGCCTAAGACTACTATCATTTTAACTATAAAGTAGTATAGCACTTGTTAAAAAGAGAACATTTTATTAATTTAGAAATAACAAAGCCAGAAATTTACATTTTCGAATTCTCTTTATATAATAATTTATGCAGCTATACTTTATGGGCATAGTTTTTGATTATTTTAAATCTAAGTTCCTAAAATAAGTATAAAGGGAAACAATCATTTTTAGTTTATTATCCAAATTCTTTGTTTCAAAACTTGTAGAAAAACAAAATTAATCCAATTCGTAACTCCAAAATTAACACTACTATAGCATACACAAAATTAAATCAGTTGCTTATCTTCAATTGAAGAGTTTTAATGGTTTCATATACATATATATATATATAACGCATATGAAAATGATGTAGAGAAAAGAAAATATCAAACCTTAAAAAATAACTAAGAAACATTAACTATTTCATGAGGTTGCTTCTCACATTTCAATCATCTATGAATTCTACAAATTAATCTCTGAATGAATTTTAACAAACTAATCTTGTTAGCCTTGACGAGTCTCACTATGTACATATATATATATATATATATATAGCTTGTGGAAAGACTGAGCTAAATCCCCAGCCTCCCTCACTATGTATATTATTAGTACAATTTTCATACACTAACAACTTTCAGATTCTAATAGGTAGCAATGTTTTAT
This sequence comes from Petromus typicus, assembly GCA_004026965.1. NCBI lineage: Eukaryota > Metazoa > Chordata > Mammalia > Rodentia > Petromuridae > Petromus > Petromus typicus. The sequence continues at coordinate 26,693 of PVIR01022283.1, forward strand.
TTTCCTATGTAAAATTCTTGAAGACATTGGCTTAGTGAAAGACTTGATGAACAAAACCTCTGTAGCACAAGAACTAGCAGAAGAAATCAAGAAATGGAATCTCATCCTCCTGGGAGGCTTCTGCACAGCAAAGGAAACCACCAAGAGTGAAAAGGCAGCCATCAATACAGGAAAGAATCTTTACCAACTGTTTCCCAGACATAGGGCTAAAACATCTAGAATATATATGGAGCTTAAAAAAATCAGCCCACCCAAATTTAAAGACCCAGTTCAAAAATGGGCATCTGAAATGAACTGATATTTTTCAGAGGAAGAAGTAAAAAGCAGCTAAGGGGCATATAAAGAAACGCTCAACCATCACTGGTCATTCGAGAGATGCAGATGAAAACAACTCTGAGATTTCATCTCACTCCACAAAGAATGGCTGTACTCTCAGAATTAGCAAGCAACAAATGTTTATGAGGCTATAGAGAAAAAGGAACCCTTCTCCACTGTTGGTGGGAGTGTAGACTTGTACAACCTCTGTGGAAATCAGTGTGGACATTCCTAAAAACTCTAGGATTAGAGGTCCCATTTGACCTGTCATTCCTCTGCTAGATATATACATGAAAGAACTAAAAGATTCATATCACAGTGACACATATGCACCCATTTTTACAGCAGCTCAGTTTGTGATGGTTAAATCTTGGAAACAACCCAAATGTCCATCAACTGAAGACTGCATAAAGAAGATGTGGTTCTTTTCTAGAATGGATTATTACTCTGCCATAAAAAAATGATAAGGTTGGGTCACTCATACTTGAATGGATGTACCTTTAGAATATCCCCACAAATGAAATACATAGGACACAAATGTGTACATATTTTATCTGTTCTCTGGTATGAGAAAATGAACATGTAAATAAGTTCTACAAAAGATAGTAGATATTGTGAAATAGAAAATATTTAAAAGGAAATAGGGTGTATGGGTAAGTAACAAGGGGAAAAATAATGTGATGGTAATAAAAAAAATGGAAACAAAGCCCATGTATATAGGACCCGGGGGTTATAGAGTGGGTAGGCAAATGGGAAAAAATGAGAATTACGTCGTGTTTTATACTGGCTCAAATTCTCAATACTGAATATGATCATGGTATGTATATATAATGTACCAATAAAGATTTGAATAAAAAAAAACACTGAGGGCCGGGGAGTTAGCTCAGTGGTTCTGGCGCCTGTCTTGCAAGCGCAAGGGTCCGGGTTCGATTCCCCGGTAACCACGTAACAATACTGGGTGTGGAGACCCACACCCAGCAGCAACCAGTACCACATACCACAGTGCCGGGCGTGGTGGCTCACGCCTGTAATCCCAGCACTTGGGAGGCAGAGGCAGGAGGACTGTGATGTGAGTTTGAGGCTGAGCTCAGGGCCAGCCTGAACCACAAAGCGAGACCCTGTCTCAAAAAACCTAAAAAAAAAACAAACAAAACAAAGCCCTGAAATCCAATACAAAGCAATTTATTCATAATAACAATTATAATGAAGTAATATTTGTATACAGAAATCCTCACTCTAAACATTAAAATAAAACTGTATGAGTTTAATGAAATTGAACCTTGCACTTATACATGTTTTAGCAAAATAAAAATGGAGAAATAAAAATTAACAACATAATATTTGGAGAAAATATTAGGATTAAACAAGCATAAAATTCTTCCAAAATGAA
>PVIR01022284.1:0-28388 GCA_004026965.1 Petromus typicus
TTTTTTTTTTTTTTTTATGCTACCAGGGTCCAAACTTTGTGCTGCAGCTGCGGTGCTACTGAGCTAAATTTCCAACCTATATAGTCTTCCTTGTAAGCTATTTCCATAGAATAAAACCTGTATAGATTCCACAAATTGAGATGGAAGTGTGTGTATATGTATGTTCATGTTTTACCCTTACTGTACTATTTTTTCTTCCGTTTTTAAAAATGCTACTCAATTTTTGTATTTTGTTCTTGTACAATTCTATTTAACTTTGTTACACATATCAGTGCCTATTAATTCTACCCATGATTTTCCTTTATTATGACACTGTTCTATGTGTATATCATGTATTTCAATCCCTACCACCCCCTCTTACCTCTCTCTGGATTCCTTTGGGCCCCTTCTCCCATAATTTAACATATTTTCAAATATATTCTGGATTTGGATACCTACAACTAGTTGCTACAATAAGGGTAATGTTTTCACTGCTGGATATTTTTATGTTAAATATTTGGCACTTAATTTTATTAAATTTTTAATTTTGTTAAATTTTATTATTTTAAATGTTTTGACAATACATTATTTGTGTAAATATAACAAGATTTAACTATTTTCTTTACAAGTGAACATTTTTCTTGCTCCTAAATTTTTGCTGTTAGAGAGCTTTAATAAGCACCACTAGTTAGGATGAGCTGGCTTTCACTGCTAGGATGAACAACTGACATAAATATCTTACAGGAGGAATGTGCCTTTCGGCTCAGAGTCTTGGAGGTTTCAGTCCAAGGTCAACGTCCTCCTTTTCTTTTAGGCCTGTGGAAGGCACAGACCTCTTAGGAACATTTTAGTGTCAGGGCATGACTGAGGAAAGCAACTCACTTGGCATAGCTAGGAAGCACGGAGAGCAATCACCAGTGAGGAAAGGGCAGGATCAAGTTGTGGTCCCGGAGATAGGCTGACAATCTGCTCCTGTTTCCAATCTACCTATTCTGTCAGTTCCCAAATGTGCTATCAAATCCTATCCAATCAATGGGCTAATATATTGATGAAGTTAAAACTGTCATGATCAAAACATTTTCCAAAAACATTAATGCAGAACATTGTTTCACTGAGGACCAGGATTGTAATCCATGAGCTTTTCAAGATTGTTTCAGATGCACACCATCACACGTAGCACCTGGGGATTCGCTGTTACCCTGATAGTTCACAAGTCAATATAATGTTACTAGAGAATCCACTCCTTTTGTAGGAAAAATAACGTGAAACATAACAGCCTCTAATACCCTCAGAACTATTAGAAAATATTTATTATAATTATATATTAGCTAGTAAAAATTAAAACATTCTATTACAATTTTAAAGTTAGGACAATTAGGTATACATATACAATAGATAAAGTTCTGTATAAAGTATATGCATTCAAAAGTCAATTGATTATTATAAAATTTAATTATCAAATAGGAAGAAAATTTTAAATTTGCAGAGATGAAAGAACAAAAACATAGTGTGAAGCAGGTTTACTACCTATTGCATGAGTCACTGAGTGAGAACAATCATGAATACAACAAACTTTATGACAAAAGCTTATTACTTCACTGTAGGTAGCAAGATGGAGCACAATGAGCATCATGAAGCAGCATCAAAGGGTCAGCAAAGCCCGGGGTCTCTACTATACATCTGCCTCTTGCACCTCAACCAAGGGACACCAGAAAGCATCCTTGTCCCTGACTTTGGAGCCCAGCACCCCTAAATCATTGCTCTAAATTACTGAAGAACATCATCTCTTTAAGGAGGAACTGGAACAGTCTTCTTTGACCTTGGCTACTCTGCCCAACTTCCACTTATTTCAGATACTTCAGTCCTAGTACCCTCTAAGTTGTTCTTGAAAACTCCGAGAGAGAGAGAGAGAGAGAGAGAGAGAGAGAGAGAGAGAGAGAGAGACAGAGAGACAGACAGAGAGAAAGAGGAGAGTCAATCTGTGGCCACCTGGAGAATAGCCCTCAAGTTCACTGCATCAGCAGGTAACACTCTCCAGAAAACTAGACTCCTCTGCACCCATCAGCATCTATTTCTGGAGATGGGAGCCCTGTCCAGCACTGAACGCATTGCCTGACACTGTCTCAGGGCAGCATCGAGGCATGCCCAGAACTTGAGGAAGATATGACACCAATGTTACAGTCAGACCTGCCTGAAGCAATGACTAACCAAAGACCACGAGGATCCATGTCATAAGTTCTTGTGAGAGCTGAGAAGGATTTGCAGGTGACATTCACTGTTTACAGTGGGACCTATTTCTGGGTCTTTCCTGCATTTCACAGGTCTGGAGGTTTTCATCCAGCCTCATGAGGAAAGCTGGTGACTGTGTACAGGGCTACCTAGCATGGCTAGAAGAGTCTGGAGCAACTCTGCCACCTTCAGGTTCAAGAGCGTGGTGAAGTACTCTTAGACAGCATTGAAAAGAAATTAAAATGAAAACTAGGTATCACCCAAACAAAATCTTTTCTTCTGACAAAAAATCCAAAATATTAAAACAAAAATCTATGGATTTGTAGTATAAGATAAGGTAGAAAAAATTAAAGACAGTAAATATCTCTACAATAGTTCAAAATTATTGGTGAAAATATACATGCTGATTTGAACAAATGTTTATAAAAGAATAAACACTTAAGTGATATTTTTTACATACTTGTTTAAATTTAAGAACTTAGATTTTGGTAATGCATAAAATACTTATTCATTAAGTAAAAAATGAATTTTGATGGATATGATGTAATTTTTAAATGCTGTATGAGTATTAAATAATCTATATTACTTAAACCAGTATCGGATGAAAGGAGCAGTAATACAAAAGTAAGATGAAAGATGAATAGGATCACTATACAACCTTAGAAGACTAGTTTATCATGCAGGTGTAGCAATCTGAAAAAAATTCAACTAATAAAGAAGCTACAGATTACAAGTATGTGGGAAACAGATAAATCTACCATCCTGCTAGGAAATCAGCAATGCTTCTGTCTTGATTATTGATAGAGGGAAATAAAGCAATCAGTAAGGTTATATAAGATCTGAGTGCTCAGATTAACACAGTTAACATGATAAACCTGACAGTGGCTGAAAGAGTAGCTCTTACCTGTTCTCACCCTGCCACACACAGAGGATGACAGAGATGTTAATTAGCTTTATTATAGCAAAGATCTCATAACGTACGCATACAACAAAGCACCACACTGTGTGTGCACTATTAATCATGTATCATTTTTGTTTGTCAACCACTTGTCTACTTCAATAAAGATGAAAAAATCATTATGTATGTGAAGATATCTAATACCTAATGCATGTCTATGTGCATGTCTACGTTTGAATGTGTGTGTGAGTGTATCCCCTGCTATAGATCATAAACAATGGTCTCAGATTTTTAAAAATAGTCACAGGCTCTGGTCTTCATTAATAACATAGTTATAGTGCAACTTGACAGATTTTCTTTGCCGGGAAATGTATTTTGCTATCATTTCTGAGTGAAAAGTAAATGACTGGCTGGAAAGTTCCAGTTTGTTACCTTTTGGCAGCACTTTGGAAGTATTAACACCCTGTTGCTAGTACTGTGATGTCCACAGGCAGCAGATCTGCTTTCTGTTGTACGTTTTACACTCTTCTGAGCTGACAGCTTTGAGATGATTTGCTCTGAAGTTAATCAGCTTCGAAAGGATGGACAAACAAGTGAGCTTGTGTTACTTGGGCTACGTGCATTTATTCTGATTTTTGAGGAAGACAATATGAGTCTTCCACTTCCAAAAATTATGAGGTGTTTTTTCAGATGTTATCTTAATACCCTCATCAAAATATGGTGCATCCTCTTCATAACTTAAATGTCTTCCATTCTTTCATTTCTGGATTGTCCCTCTTTATCTTACTGTGTCTGTTCAAGATTATTTATTCAGGATGGTCTTTTTTCCTTATTTTTTTGCTGAACTTTAGGCACCACACTTTCAATGTAGGTAACCATAAAATTTATAAAATATTAGTTATGTTCTAATGAAGTTTTCAATTTCTAAATATTTATTTGATTATTTTAAAGTTATCTTTCCTTTTGGTACACTATAGTTCCAGTCTTACTGTTCAGTTCTTTTCTTTATGTCTCTTTCTACCTTACACAGCATCATTTACAACTCTGTCTATGAGTGCAGTTAATCACTAACCTTTCTAACCATCGATGTGCTTCCCTGTGGTTGTTCTGTTTTTCTCTAGCAGTCAGTCACTCACTGCTTGGGTACAATGTCTTCTTGGTGTCTGTTGGCTGAGTCTACACACATGCTTTATACTTCTTTGATTTGTGTGTCTTTATGGGTTGAATTTCCCTTGTTATGGAGATGAAATAAATTTGATTTTATATCCAGATTCTAGATCTTGGTTTTCAAACTTTCTTTTGACACAATTTTGGCAAGCAGCTAAATTTTAATTCTTTCTCTGAGCTGGTCAAGTTATTCTAGTCTCCACAGCTTTCTTTATTAGCCAGGATTTTGTACTTAGTGAACACAAGGGATCTTTGCACATTTGACAGTAGTTGCTGAATATCAAAGTACTTTTTTCAGCTAACACACAGAATATTGCTCAGTTGTCTCAAAAGCCAAAGCAAGACACACTTTCTTGTGTTGCTCTGTTTCTGATAACCAGAGATTTTCATTTCCTGGTTTGCACTCTCCAAGGCTAGGAACTTATTTATTCTCCATTAATTACTTCCTACATTTCTGCCTTTGAACTAAGGTAATTTAGCAATCAGTATTGATCAAATGTCTTACATTTCTTGTTGCATTTTTCTGTTTTTCTAAAAGTGAGTTTCATGAATATTAGAACCTTAATTACCTGGTGTTTAAATATGCATACCAACCACTTGTATGAGTATTTACTTAAATTCAAATTTCTGAAGTCAAGTAAAACATAAAAACATAGCCATGTAGGCACCAATGTCACAGAATGGAAAAATCTTTTTCCAGAGCAAGTAAAGACAATGTGATAATATAAGTAACCAAGAATTGGGAATAACTAACCATTTTTCCTGAGTATCTTCCCTATAAATTATTTACAATATGCATCAAGATTAAAATTAAAGTGCTGTTTTATTTCTTGTTACTATAGTAAACTTTCTATACTTACGTATATATTTGTAGTTGGTGATTTTAAGTTATTAAACTAAGCACATAATAAATGCAAATTTAAAATAAAAATACAAATCAACACACTAATAAATTTAACTTTAACACTTTCTTTACCATTAGCTAATAAATATATTCATAATAGGAAATAAGCAGTTCAGTTTCTCCCATTTAAACTAAAACCAAAAGAGTAGCCACAAAAGTCCAAGAAGCAAGGTGTGAAACCAGAGCTATCCGGCTTTTAGAAAGAGTGGGAGAGTTTGTTGTTCTCTGTCTGGCCCAGGTTCTTTCTTGTGCTCACCTGACAGAATTCGGGTGAGTGGACCTGCGGGTCACATTCAGACCTGTGCTGGTTGGTACAATGTCACATAGAGTCAGTACAAAACAGTGTCAAGGCATAAGAGAGCTGAGAAAAAATTTAAAATAAAATCTATATTTTTGCATCTTTGTTTAAACTTTGAAAGGGGCACTATGTAGTCTATGCATTCACACTTAAAAATGGTTACTAATGGAGGCCGGGGATTTAGCTCAGTGGTTCCTGCACCTGTCTTAGAAGCACAAGAGCCCGGGTTCGATCCCCTGGTAATCACATACAATACTGGAAGAGGAGACTCACACCCAGCAGCAACCAGTACCACACACGGCTCATGCCTGTGATCTCAGGACTCCAGAGGCAGAGGCAAGAGGATTGATATGATGTGAGTTCAAGGCTGAACTCAGGGCCAGACTGAATTACAAAGCGAGACCCTGTCAAAAAAAAAAAAAGTTAAGGTGAAAAATAGTAAAACAAGGCAATTTTGCTTAAACAATTGGGAAGCAATGTTTATTTCAGGTGCAGCACATGGAGATTGAGAGGATCCTGCCCACGTATGTTTTTGAATATATCTATGGTTCAATGCTTGAAATAAAGAAGAAAAAAGAATATTTTAACAAGTATTTCCTCAGTGATCCAAGGATAACTTAATTATGCCAGGGATTTTAAGGAAAAATTTCTCATTTATTGCATTTTGTTCTTAATTTCATTTATTAAAATATTGTGAGTTACTCAAAGATGGGATTGTCCACCTGGCACCTGGACCCCCTATTGACTTTGCTCCCACAGACTCAAGGGCCACTCATATATATGCTTTGAAAAAAGCTAAGAAAGGAAAGAAGTGTGAGACCATATAGGTTCTAGACTATATCACAGACTGTTCTCCACAATGATATTTAAAGCATTGAATATTTATAAGTCTTTGCATCAGTTTCTTTTAGTATATGGCTATTTTTTAAAAGAATTCCAGATACTGGGCCGAGGAGTTAGCTCAGTGGTTCTGGTGCCTGTCTTGCAAGCGCAAGGGCCCGGGTTCGATTCCCCAGCAACTACATACAATACTGGGAGTGGAGACTCAGCCCAGCAGCAACCAGTACCTCATCCCACAGTGCCAGGTATGGTGGCTCACGCCTGTAATCGCAGCACTCGGGAGGCAGAGGCAGGAGGATTGCCGTGATGTGAGTTGGAGGCTGAGCTCGGGGCCAGCCTGAACCACAAAGTGAGACCCTGTCTCAAAAAACCTAAAAAAAAAAAAAAAAGAATTCCAGATACTGTAGAAATACTGAGTGAGTATCTATACTTTCCATTTATAGGAGCCTATGGCTTCCACTAATTTGTGTATATTAACTCCCCCACAAAATCTGATACAGGACTCTTTGGTTATAGATGTTGAATTACTGATTCTGAAATTTCAAAGGATCCTTGAGTTAGAGTAACAGTGCTTTGATTTAGAAGCCAGACTGTGGTACAATTAAAGAAGAAGGAAACCCTAAGGCTGACATCTTATAATTTGAGTCTGTACTAAAAGAACTTCTGATGCTTCTTGAAAGTTAAAAGTTTTGTGTTAATCCCCAAAGTTGCATGTTACACTTACATTAGAAAACTTGAACAGTTGCTTAGTTTTCTGAGATTAAATTAGCTTTCAGTTGCATTTTTAGATGTATAGAGTAAGTATTCCAGTTCAACAACTTTAATTAACTTTAGGTCATTTGTCTTACCTTTTATCAGAGTGTCAAAGTATTCCATACTTCATATATAATGTATTGACTGAAACATCTTATTGTTAAAACAAACATCTGATCCTTTTCATAGGGTGCTAACATTCTCAAAAATTATATTCACTTTCAGATTTCTTTCTCTAAATATTCATTAAGACTAGGAATTATGAAAATTGCCACCATTCTGTGGAATCTAAAAAATTTCACTGTGGATAACTTCCAGTGGAATATGTATGAGCCAATAATTTCAGTGCTAGGCAACGCTTTCAGGCACTAGCTCTGTAACTTCTAGAAGCCTCAGCATTATATAATATTCTTAAAATTTCACATATTCAGTGGAGTTCAAATTTTCCTTACACTGATGAATTGACAAACACAGGAAATTAGACACGCTCAACTGCTTATCAGCATGTGAGAAACAGGTGTGTTCTTGAGATGGTGGTGAAAACATAACTTGCTATTTGTCAGGAGGACTCTGGAAACGTGGAGTAAAGCCAAGTGTCTACATAGCACAGTCCTGAGGCTCAGCGCATGTGAACCCCTCACCCCCGTCATCTAAGAAGGTCTGCATCAGCTAAGTGGACAGTCTCTAGGTGCGTCCGGTTAGCTACACGTCTCCAGTGTATTCTTTGTTGTAGCTGAGTTGTACTCCATTGCATAAAAGACCCACATCTTCTTTACCCACTCATAGGTTGATAACATTTGCGTTGTTTATTGGTGGATTTTTTTGTTGACAGTCATTCTTTCTGGAGAGAGAAACCACTAGCTAAAAAAGACCAAAATGTGGAATAGAAAATATGAAAGTAGAAGAAAAGTTTCAAATGGGAAGAGTTCAAGGAGGAGGAGGAAAAGCAAAAAAGGAAAGGAGAAAAAAGAAAAGAAAATAGAAACAACACTTTTATAAATAAGGAAGAGAAGGAGGATTGAGGGCGAGAGAGTAAAAGGGAAAAAATAAGAGTTAAGATACATCATGTATAGGTACAAATCTCATATGGGTGAATGTGATCATTATGCATATATAAATTTTACAAACAAAATTAATTAAAAATAAATTCAAACTTGATATCTACGCTGTAATAAATAAAAGAATATCTGCATGTAGAAATCTGAGGTAGCATTAAGAAGAGAGAATTTCCAGGCTGTCTAGGGGTCCATCACTGAAGGCGCAGTTACAAATGAATTGTCTGTCAGAATGAGGTAAACGGGTATTCATACTGTTAATATTCAGTATTTATGTGGCAAAAGAAAAGCAACTGAGTTTAAATCCGGAGCAGGTGTTATCTACAGAGAAATGTGAAGCCTTCTTATCAACAGGAAATAAAATGAATTTCCAGTGGACACATGCTATAAAACACTGAATGAAATTCACAGTTTTAGACTTTAGAGGTGGATGTTCAGGTGATTAAGGCCGAAAGCCGCCTCCTGCGTGTGGACAGCGGTCTGGCTGAGCAACACTGATTGAAGATCAACTTTTCGCCGGCTTGTTTTCAGCTCTTCTGTGGAAGATCAGTAGGATGAGACGCATGAGGAAAAACTAGGTCCTTCAGCAGCTACAAGCAGACCTAGGGAGCTGCGGTGAGATTAAGCGATTTCAGCCTGAACTGAAGGCGGCTGAGCAAAGGACGCGCGCTTACTTCCGCAGAGCCTTGGATTTTAGGTTTGCATTTGATGCCGCGTTGAACCAGCACCTGCTCCCTAAATAACAGCTAACATCGACACGCTTCAAACTCGTGGGAAGTCCATATTAGATAATAAAGAAGCAAAATGCGAGAAACGCCTTTCCATGAGACGTCAGTCAAATTACTGAAGATGTCCAGCTAATATAAAATTTAATTTCAGAGAAAAAGTACTTGATATGAAAAATAACAGAAACTATAATTCTCCTCCCACAAGGCAGCTTAGTGTCGAAAGTCATTCGTCTCCGTGACTTTGCCATCGTCTAACTTTTCGACTTAGCAGATTCTGAATGACCTGATCGTGTGTGCTACATCTTGTTCTATTCAAATCTTGAAGGACGACAACATACATTTTGTATGGCTCAGATCACACGTGTTGTGAAAAAAATATAATTTGTATTGATGTGCCTTATTTCTAAGTCTCTAGATGGGCAAGACCTCAGTGTACCTGCGGGAATATCAGTGTCATCGCAATGTCAGTACCTAAATGAAACGCGAACAACTACAGGCAAGCCTGACGGTGTCTGTAATCCCATCTGCTCACTTGCTTAATGCTTTTCATGTAAACTTTTTCTTTCCAAAAGTAATTTTCATGAGAAATTCTAAGAAAAGAGAAAAATAAATACAGTGAGGCATATACATGTAATGTCTGACTAAACGGACTGAAAATAAACAAAATACAAAGAGTATCTATCATATAATAAGGAATAGACACAAAAAGGAGTTTTTATATTTGGTCACTTATAGTAATATATCTTTTTTTTTTTTTTTTTTAGATCTTTTGAGACAGGGTGTCACTTTGTGGTTCAGGCTGGCCCTGAGCTCAACCTCCAACTCACATCACAGCAATCCTCCTGCCTCTGCCTCCCGAAGTCTGGGATTACAGGATTGAGTCTCCATGCCTGGCACTGTGGTATGTGGTACTGATTGCTGCTTGGGTGAGTCTCCACGCCCAGTATGGCATGTGGTTAACCGGGGATCGAAACCGGGTCCCTGTGCTTGCAAGACAGGCACTGGAACCACTGAGCTAAATCCCTGGCCCTAGTAATATATCTTTTAATGAATAATTATTATTATGTAGTCCTAAATTTATGCATTTGTATAAATAATACATAAAAGCAAAACATTCTTTCATTTAAAACCTTTTACATTTCTTTTCTGCTCATCTTGAAATTAGTATCTAGTTTTCACCAACAGTTGATATTTATATCAATGAAGACTTTATATATCTTCTGTTTAAAAGAGGAAATTTATTTAGTGTTCTAAAATGGGGCACACAAATTTAAAATTTTTTCTCAGTTTTAGATCAGTTAAAAAAAGAAATAACACATGTATGCTTCATTTTAGATTTTTAAATTACATCAGAATATTTAAAATTATGACTTTGCATTTAATTTATGAACATAGTCAGCAGTAAAATTTTGTGAATTTCAACATTTCTTCACTTAAAAAATGTTCAAACCTTTCAATTTCCAAATGATTATGCTTTTAAAAGACACAATAATCAACATGGCAATTCATCAGGTTACTTGCACAATTCAATTCAAGTTTCTAATACTTTACTTGTCTTTATTATTTGTTACTTGTAGTACAGATTTATTAGATTTTAATTAGTAATCTTCCTTCACAACCCTAGTCAATTTGCAGTAAAATATTGTAACATTTTCACATAATTTGTGATTATAAATCACTGAACATTAGCAATGCAAAATGTCATTAAATTTTAACATATCATTTAACAAGTGCAGATCGAATGGTACAAAGAAGAGAATGACAACTCAAAGTAAGATCATATTGGAGACTGAGGAGGAATCTGTAGAAAATTTGATCTCTTAAGACTTTAAATATTATAATTAATTTCTCATACCTTTGAAGGAATAGTTTATTTTCCGTGTGGATCCCAGATAGACATCTTTATTGATTAATTAGATACTGTCACAGTACCGATCTCTTCAAGCTACAAAAGCTTATATTTATATTGGTTAGTCTGAATTACTGGCTAAAAACAATTGCAAGGTAGAACGTTTAAACAGAAATCAATATCGATTTGCCTGTTGTTGATAAATAATACCTTGCTAACCTTGGTCGCTCAATGATTTTTTTTTTTTTAACTTCTGTCTTTCTTGGCAAATTCAGCACAACGTCCAGCAACAGCCAGTGTCACTCACACATCGGCAGCCTGTGATCAATAGGAAGATGAAAGTAGTCGAAGGGATGCCACCCGCCCATCGTACCAGATGAGCGAGATCCCAGATTTAGGTTATGTTTATGACATTTATCTAATAAGCAAGGCCGAGCAGAATGATAAATGCTCTTCACTCTGCCTCTGCAGAAATAGGTTTATAAACCAGCACCTGCCATAAATCACAAAAACAGTTTGTCAAAAGTAACTAGAGATGAGATGCATCTTTATAATGACTTGGGACATCTTGTGTCCTGCTTTCGTATCTTCCCCTCTGCTTTTAGATCAGCTACTTTGTGCTGCTCTGACATTGATTTGTTTCTATTTCATGTAAGTTTTGGTCTCATGGCCAGTATGCCTTTAGAGTAACCCTTCACTCTTACATGAATGACCATAGATATATTTGGATTTACTGGGCTAGATGCCCAGTAAAAAAGCATTAACAACAAACTTACCACTTTCTCTCCAGTTTTCCAGATCTCACTCCCCTAAATAAATATCAGTATTTCCCTTAAATCTATTCATTGCAGTTCCCTACATCTATAGTAAGTTAAGGAGTTTTAGCTTTGAAAACAGAATGGTTCAAAGAAATTCTTATTAAAATTGTGGCAAACAGGTTTCATTTGTGTGTTTTAAAAATACAGTGTATGAAATAAAGGGACAAATTAATATTTAGGAATAGAAAAGACCCTGAAGGGTCAAAATGTTTCTTTGAAAATCATATTATGTTGAAAAAATGGTATATCAATATCTAGCAATTTTTTAGTGCAGAGGATTATCAACCATTAAGCTATGGTCTAACCTCGGGAAAGCATCGCCTTCATAACAGATACTTGAAGCACAAAGGGAAAAAAGTGAAAGAATAGAAGAATTTGAAAGCAGATCAAATTCGACTTCTTTAAAAAAACTATGTTAGTATTTATTTCCCCATGTAGCTACAATATAGTTGCTGTGATAATTTCCTTCACCTTAGTTTACCAAAGACTTATGTAGCAACTGTAGAATGGAAGATGCTGAGGTACACAATAAACATCTCAACACTTGGACCACCCATTTAATTTCCCTTTCAAATCCGATTGTTCACCTGCTGTGCTTATTAAATACAGATACTCTGTCTGTGTTTGGACGCCCTCTGTCACTCTGGCAGTCTGCACATTGCCTTTGCCATTTCTGATGAGAGCCTCCTCTGGTGGCGCAGAGCCTCAGAATTTAAATTAGGTGTGCTTTTCTACAAAGTTTTCAGTTTCTTAATTGCCATATAACTAATTTATAATCACACTATTGCTACTGACTAATCAACTTATTATTTTTATAGGAGCTTGAGGAACAACATATATTGCCAGTGGGAATTTTGTAAATTAGTCAGGTTACTGAGTCATGTGAGTTGCATGGTAAATTATGAATAACTAGGGATGCTTTTGGATTTCTGATGTTTAATGTTTGGATACTCAGTTGTTGGTTATTAAGTTGATGGAATTGATTTTTACATATTTTATATATATATATATGAATTTATATAAATCATAGTCTTGTATTTTTTTGAAAAGTCAAACAAAACCCATCAGAGTTCTGCTTTGTCAAATTTATAATTATGTAAAATTTTAAATTTGTATATGCTTTTCCATTAAATGAGAACAGTTCTATTTTTTAATATCTAATATTAACATCCACACACCAGAAATCATCAACAGGAAACAGTACTGCATATAGATATGCTCTTGGATGGTGCACTGTACTGGCACAAAAGGGCATAACTAAGCATGCGGCAGACACAGTGTGAATTATAGAAAAAGACACAGAGGCACTCAGAGAACACCCACACTCAGGGAGCAAAACACTCAAAGAATAACAAACCAGCTAGCATCAAAATAAACCTCTTTGAGGACAGAGTATATCGCTGGGAAGCCCCTGAAATTATTCTTTCTTTTTCAGAATCTGCTACAATCTTTATTAGAAGCATAAGTTTCAATCCAATATATGTTTCCTGAGGGTAACATAAATATCTACATTGATAACTGGAGCAATGTATATTAGCTAAATGGAAATTTCCAATTAATAATTGAAAATTTTCAGAACATTGTCAACTTTAAATTGAAAAGTCTAAAAAGAAAATTCTGCGAAGTTACACAAAAAAATTGAAATTAACATGACTACATAAATTAATCTCAAGAATAGAGAAAACAGAAATCATAAACATAATCTGGATTATAATAAAACACAAAATTATACATTATAATCAGATATTTATAAAGATGATGTGATAAATCATAAAATATTGCATATTACTAGCCCATTAAGGAATGAGAAACAAACCATCCGAGAATTCACAAACATTAGAATCACATGATATGACAGTGATCACCTGCTAAGGTCAACTTTAATTCAGTCTGGCTGGTATTCTTACCAGAAGGACCCTGATAACAGACGGAGACCAGTGCATCTTGGTGATAAGAGATGACCATTTTAAGAGAGAAAATGGTACTATTTTTGCAAACCACAAAACTGCTCTGGCAATTTGATCTTTCATTTCCAGTGTCAAAATGTGAGAAAATAAACTTCTGTTATATAACCCATCTTGACAGTTGTATATTATGTGGCATTGCCAGAAAACAGATGCATCTACCAAAATGTGGAAAAGTTGGAGCTATCATACATTTTGGACTAAACACAAAATGTAAGAGAATATTTTGGAAATTCCTCAGATATTTAAATATACCATTTACCATCTATTGCCTGCCCAATTGCGCTCCTAGGTATATGAAGCACAAGACTAGATAAGTAGAAACATAAGCCTACATGTGCACTTCTAAATAGCATTATACTAGTAACACCAAAAAGTTAAAAGAGAGAGAGAGACAGAGAGAGAGAGAGAGCTCATCAATGTATCAATGGGTGAATGACACATAGTACATTTGTAATAAACTATTTAGGAATAATATAAATGAAGTACTGAGAACAAAACAATATGAGTGAATCTCAAAAATATTAACTATTGAAAGCCAGTTTCAAAATACTACACATATCAATCAACTTAATATGCAATAATTAAATAGTTCAGCATTTTGGGATAGAAATTAGGTTAGTGATTGTATAGTCTTGTGATGGTGGTTAGAATCAGAGTCACTGAGAAAGGGCACAGGATTTTATTTCAGGTGATGGATCCAGACCCATCCTCAAATCATATGGTGGTGATGGCTGATAAGTGACTACGCTGCAATCCTTGATGTGGTATTAAAGGAAAGAAAATGAGACAAATCACTTGCTCAAAGCTCAGGAACGTACAAAAAAATTGAAATGGGGCTGAGACGAGGCAGTTACCAAATATAAACTCTGAAAGAAATGTTTGTATTTGTCTTTTCTATGGAAAATGATAATTTTGTCACAAATTATTATATTATAAAATAGAAAAAATAATAAAAGCATAGTTTGCAGTGGGCCAGGAATGTAGTGCAGTGGCATTGAACCTGACTGGTGAAGGCAAGGTCTTGAATTTTTACTGCAAAATGAAACCAAACCAATTACTGCTGTGGATCATAATGGAACCCAAGACAACAAAGATGGACGGCAAAGGAAATGGGGCATAAATGTCAGGAAGGGTGGACAACTTAGTCAGATTTAAAACTTACTTACTGGGATTTACTTACTTGGATTGAGGGTGTCTAGCCTACCCTGCGGTATCAACTACTGGAATTATTGCAGACATCTGCCTCACCCCGTGGGATCTTAAAGTGCAAGTATTACTGCACTAGGATTATTGGTATTAAGACTTACTGGGACTTACTGGGATTTAAGGAGGTCTGCCTTGCTCTATGTAACCTTCAACTACAGGAGTTACTGGGAGATCGCCCTGTTTTATGCATGCTAGAATAATGGGATGAAGGCTTGGTAATAGATAAGGGTGCAGGAGAGCTCGGGCCATGGGCTCTTCCACTCCCGCTTCTGCTGGTGCAGTTTTTGGCCTTTAGCTGCCGCTGCTCATGGTAGCAAGAGTCAAGCCCAGGCTCAGCCTTTTTCCTTAAGGTTCTGACTTGGTTGTTTGTTGGTTATTAAGGGGGATTGGAGTTCACCACGAGGGTTCTGGCTGAATCCTCTTCCCTGGACTCCCACACTTAAACTTATACAATAAGATCAAACATTGTAATCTATGTAGGTTTGATTTTCATGAGTCTTAGTTAATTTTTAATTGCTAAGACAAAATACCTGACACTAAAGGGTTAAAATAAGAGAAGTCTATTTCACCTCTATTTGTAGAGGAGGACTGAGTCCTTAGTAAGCAGGCTACAAGGCACTGTGGCAGGCGGAGGATGCTAATAAAGGACAAACAGTCCATAGTGTGGCAGGCAGGAACCAGCATCAGCAGACTCCCTTTCCTTATCCAGGCTATAAGCCTTTTAGGTGGTACTATCCACACTCTGGGAAGCATTTCCCATTACTGCCATCCAGTACAATCATAAGCCAATTAGCAGATTAATCCAGCCTCCCACAACCTTCCACTGTACATTAACATACCTTAGATCCAGCCACCCCCCCAAATCCCCATTTATGAGCACATGAGACTTTGGGAGGACATCTATCTAGACACAAGCCAAAACACCAGGGGAAAGTGATAAAAACCCCAAAAGTAGACATAAATTACAAAGAGATAATGGCTGAGATTTATTTAAGTCAAATTCTAAAGTTGAAAGTGTCAAGAACCTTAACATTCACATGCAGTTCTAGAGCAGGAAGTAACATGCACAATTACTTCTGTCACCTGCAGAAGATTGGTTCCAACACCTCATATAGATAGCAAAATATCTGAATGTTTGTGTCCCTTTTAAAAAATGAAACAGTGATTGTTTTTTAAAGTAAACACATCCTTCCATATACTTTAAATTCATTTCAATTACTTGGATTATCTAATGTATGTAAACTCTGTTGTTACACTGCTTTTATTTAGAAAATAATCACAAAGGACAAAATTGTTACCTATGCCATTGGTGACATAGGGTGGACCTTAACTATCCCCAGAGGTCGCTGTGTTAAAACATGGCAAATCTGGGAGATAAAGGAGGCTTCAGGAGATGGTTCTAAGGAAGGGTTTCTGCATCTTTAGGACTTTGCCCTGGAGAGCACTGTAGGATTCTAGCTTCTTTCTCCCCATCATTATCGTCTTCTTTCTGACTTGTGCTCTTCTCATGATGCCCACCACAGGCTCAAGAGGTGGAGACAATGGAATATGTACTGGTCTCTTAAATGGGAGAACAAATAACCTTGGAAGGTGAGTCTCTGAGATTGCTCCAAATAGAAGATAAAGACTTTGAGACTGAATTCAAAAGCAACAAGGCATTAATTTTAAAGGGTTGACCATATGGAATAGAAAGAAGCTAATGTAGGCTCATATTCAAGAAGGAATATTTTTATAATTATGAGCAAGTCCAATTATTATTTTTTAATTTTTAAAAGATTTCTTGATATATTTGCAGTATATCACAAGTTTATTCAGGGGTTACATGTAGAAAGCACGTCGTGACTGTAACTTACATCAGAAGCATGGTGTTTTCAGATTTGTGTGCATAGAATACTATACTCTAAAACACATGAAGCCCAACATTAGCAGACCACAAACACTGAAAAAATACACCTAAGGATTTTTTTATTGTAATCTTACGAATGACTAGACCAACAAGCAACAAAAACATTTAGAACTAAAGAATATGCATTATTCCTAACAGTTATGTAGAGAACAAATATAAAAAGTAAAATGATCACATTCTGGGTCACAAAATTAGTTCCATCATCAACTATCATGTTTGGAATCACTAGAAACATGTTCCTGAGCTAAAATTACAACACAAAAGCTAGAATTCTATGAATATGTAAACAGCAAAGAGTTTGTTTCTTAGTACTCCAGAGGCATCCAAGAGGTAATAATGAATAACTCAGAGAATTTTACACAGACAAGTATTTTATACCAGAGAACAAAATGTACCCAAAATAAATGTCCTAGAGAGCATTTAACAAATCATATTATTAAAAATAAACATTAAGGAATACTAATTATAGTTCTGTGAAACACTTCAAATACATAGAAAACATACTTACCCAGGGCCAGGAAGGAAAATTGTCCATAAAATAAGTAGATCATAATCCAATAGAACAGCATTACTTGGTTGTGAAACTAATGTAAGTAATAACATAGAATTTAACCAAATCTCCATTTTGCAGAAACCAGCTCTGAAGAACAGATTGATACCTAAAGAGTCTTTCTCTCATTTGACTATAAAAAAGCCTCTGGTCACAATAAAATGCACATGAACACGAACGCCCGCGTGCACACACATACACACACACACACGAGAGAGAGAGAGAGAGAGAGAGAGAGAGAGAGAGAGAGAGAGAGACCAAATTCTGGAAAGCAAATTAAGGAAACTGGAAAGATACTTTAAAATTCAGAGACAGATCAACACAGTGACAGAGAGGAATATTTTCTTTCTCTCGTTTCTCCTTTCCCTTCTTTTCCTTTATTATCCAAGTATGATTCAATATAAATCAGATTCACAATCACGTAGGAAAAGAAGTCAGCAAAAACTGAAGGGAAAGCTGAAGTTTCCAGACAGAGGACCACAGAAGTAACCCCAGGGAGCCTGAGTAGAGAGGGAATCTTAGCATTTTTATTTCCCTTTGATTTTAGTTTCTCTCTCTTCTGAGCTGCTCTGCAATCTGCTGCAGCGTCTGTATATGCTAGGTGCTATGACCACGGCACCGTGGAGAAAACCTGTCCCTTCCTGGGACCAGGGAAAGCACCCTGCAGCTGGCGGATCACTCTTTCCGGCCTAGCCTCACTGTGCAGACAACCTATCGTGTGGAACAGTGCTATGCCAAGGGAGGCAAAAAGCCAAGCATCGCAGAGAGCCATCCTTGTGGCCAGAGCAACCTAAGAAAGCTTCTCCTCAACCCTTGGGAGTGGAGCCGCCTCCAGAGAGGAGCTCCCAGGTCAGTCCGGAACCACAGCTGGGGGCTCATTCGGAAGCTGCTGTGCTGGGGGGGGGGGAGGCAGGGAGCACCTGGAGGCCTTGGGAGACCAGCCACACTGTGGACACTGCGGAGAAGACGCAGGCCAGCTCTGGTGTCCAGCACAGAGGGTCAGAGAGGAGCAATGAATGCACAGAGGCAAAAACCTCAACAAGCTTTCAAATCACTGCCAGAGGAAGTCAAACTGAACTTGCAAGGTGAGCCTCAGCGGGATCAATGTGAACAGCGGGTCTGCTTATGTGAAAACAGGGACTTCTGCAGAGAAAGCAGAAAGGACCACGTGCTTGGGAGCCTCATTGTCTAGGACAAGCCAGGTCTGGTTAGGAAGTAACAAGCAGAGTTCTCCCTGCTATTTCCATGGGAAGGATCTGTCAAGCCAGGGCAGAGAGAGATGGGAAGAACTGAAGTGTCCTCTAAAGGGAGCCTTAACTCTGAAGATGACGAGCCAAATAGTGTGCTCTTAAAACTCAAAGGGAGCAGGGAAACTCACCACATATCTTCTGATTTTTCTTCCTTCCATATTTTCCCTGTTGTGTCCCAACTCTGCCCAGAGCCATCCTTAACCTGTCACACAGTGACTACCTACAAGCAAAACTTCCCCCTCAAAAACTACAGAAGAAAGCAAGGTGGGCAAATTCTCAAAAGCAGAAGACCTTCGGCTTGTTTGAAATGACACAAAGCTTAGCACCAAGGGTCACACTGGAAAGAAAGAAACAGCACTCACAAGAAAATGGCCTTGTGCTTCAGGAAGGGCAATGGTGACAGAGTTCTGCAGCAACAGGAACTCATGACCACTCCAAGAGTCGCAGCAGGGAGGGTTGCTGTGAACACAGGGGAGACAGTTAAAGATGGCAGCCACACCTTCTACCTTCTCCGTGTATGTCCTTTTCCAGTGCCAGAACCCAGAATTGTTTTCTAGCATTAAATATAACTCATGGATTGTGATGTTGAAGTCATTCCAACTTTGAAGAGTGGTGACACTCAAGTCCCTTGACTTATTCAACGGAATGAGGGACCACCACGGGGCACCCAGGTCTCCATTACTGCATGGCGTGAATTGGTGCTGTAAGTTCTTTGGTCGGCAAGAGAGAGGAATTTGGGCACAGGAAGTGAAAAGAAAAACTAAGTCATCTCTAGTGCAGATTCTGTACCTTTTAAATTGAAAGTACTTGAGTTGCATTTGAATTTAGGGAGCTGCTGAGTGAGATAGTGACAGATGAAAGGGTTTAAAGAGGACAGTAAAAGTATAGAAGCTGATAAATGGGAACGCAACAAAAAAGTCAATAAAATAACAAGCTACTTAAAAATATCAATAAATGCAAAAAACTAAAGCATGAGGCTTGAACTGGCTGAGTTTATCATCATGGAAAATTGATGGAGGAACCTCTTTCCTCGTCTCCTGCTGTCTGTAGAGAAATGTTCTGTGTCTTTTCCAAGCACATGGTATAAATGGAGCTAAAGCCTGAAACTCTGGGAGTAATTGAAGGGATCATAAGGCAAAAGACATCTCAAGAAAATGAATGAAAAATCCCAGGAGATCTATGCCAATATCAAGCTTGTGAAGTCTTAATTAGGGATTTTTATCAAGACGCGCTTGTTCTCCTGTAGCATAGAGTTGCTGGTCTTAAATGTATTTCTTCAGTTGGTTGAGAGCACACTTTTCCTACAATAAGATACTTCTGGAGTTTCTTTGGTCACTTGTTATATTTGCATAACATTTCAAACTCTTACTACATTTTTTTTTTTGAGACAGGGTATCTCTTTGGTAGTTCAGGCTGGCCCGGAGGTCAGCCTCAAACTCACAGCAATCCTCCTGTCTCTGCTTCCAAAGTGCTGGGATTACAGGTGTGAGCCACCATGCTCGACAGTATGGTACATGGTTCTGATTGCTGGTGGGTATGAGTCTCTAGGCCCACCATTGTTATATGTGCTTACTGGGGATTGAACTCTGGCCCTTGCACTTGCAAGGCTGGCACCAAAACCACTGAGCTAACACAAACTCTTACTACATTTTAACAAGAGAAAGCTTTCAAAGAGTGATTGGTCAACCAAATTTAAGGATAGTAGGAAAAAATAAAATACTCCATTCAACAGCTCTGTGCTAATGCTTCTCTTTAATTTTCTATATCTTTATCACAAAGCTTCAGCACCCTTGAAGGTCAAATCTAACATTCTGATAAACATAAAGTCAAGGATGGAGCAACTATAGAGAGGATAGATGCAGATCCCGCATGCTATGGTTTGGATCTAGATTACCCCAAGAGCCAGGGCATGGGGGAAGGGCTGCTGAATGTGCTGAGGAGGCAGAGCCCAAGGGAGAAGGTGGGCCCAGGGCTCACCAGGAAGGGCGCATCTCTTCCCTGGCTTCCCCTTTTCCTTTATACTTCCTAGAGGCCATCTGAGATCAACCTCTGCTTCATCAGTTCCTTCCCCTGTGTAGTTTCTGCTTAGGAGTTGCTGGACCATGGACTGAAACTTCTGAAATGTGGACCAGAATAAACTTCTTAAGGTTCCAATTTTGTGCATTTTGTCCATCCAGAGTGAAGTGACCAGGATATCAGATACGTAGGTGATGTAACGACTTACACAGAACACTGAAAATACAGACACTATTCTTTCAGTGTAGACAGGAAAATTCTTGAACGCAAAAGAAACTCACAATAAAAATTGGTATCGATTCTATTCCTTAGGAAGGAACACTATAACATACATGTGGCTCTTTCTTGGTCTAGGTAGTAGTTTACCTGAAAAGCATCTCATCAATTTTGAGTTGTCTTAAAATGTGAGCTGTTATCAGAACACTGGAACCAATTTACTCTGCTCCATGCAGTCTCTTATAGGCTGTAACTATCACAGGAAAAGTTTGAGTCCCTTTATGGAATATTCAAGGCATTTCTATGATGGGCTTAAGCAATTTTTTTTCTTTTTTTAGAAATGAAGTTTGGGCATGATGAGTGCTTAGCTGTTTCTAAGCTTGACAGTGTAGCTGATAAAACTCATTGTTTTTATTTATTAATTTTGTAAATTCAATATTGAGCATTGAACCAAGGGCTTTAACGCTGAGCTACATCCTCATCTCTTGTTTAGTTTTTTTCTTTTTGAGTCAGGGTCTTCCCAAGTCACTAAATTGCACAGGCTGGGCTGCAACTTGTAGTATTCCTGCTTCAGCCTCCCAGAATGCTAGGATTGCAGGCATCCAAGACAAAAGCCTGTCTTCATCCTGTGTTTATGATGTGTGAAGGTAAAACATTTCCAGTGTTCTCAAAAGTGATAAGAAATTGCACATAAAAATGCATAACATACAATGAATGAATATATATTTTATTTATATGTGTTCTGAGAGAACAATTTCACAGATTCTATGAAACAAAACCTACCAAAATATAAGCAAAATCTCCCTGAAGAAAATTATAAAACATTGTAAACAATAAAGCTGAGACACAGATGGCTGCATATTTACAGAGACTAAAATTCCTATTCCAAAGATGAAAATTTTCTTATTGAAATCTCTACATGTATTAATGAATCAACCTAGAAGGTAATCTAGAAAGTCAGAGAAAATTCTATAGACTCCTTAATTGTGTGCACACGTAGTAACAGAGGGACATCGTCACATGCATTTTGGTGGGATATGTGCCTCGGATACATGATGACATGTAACAGGGAAATTATTAGGAAAGGACTGATAGGGGACAGGTAGGTTTGAAATGTTCTTCTAAAATAAATGAGAGTTGCATTTAAATGTCAAATATTAGTAACTAAAAGAAGTCATTGGTTTATTGATTTTCTTCTAAACATTATGGAATTGAAAATATTTAATAATAAAATTGTATAAACTTTTCTGATTTAGAAAGCTGTATCAAGTGAGGGCAAATTTATGTGAGATTCAAAATAAGCCATCAGCAGGAAGATTGAGAACTTCATAATAGTGTTGTTCCTTTTGTAATCAAGAAGAAAACAATCATTCTGATCTAGATATGCTTGGCAACCACAGATAATAAATTGAATGATATAATGATACAGTCCATAATGATATAGGTAGTTAGACATCTTGCAGGCAGATAGGCTGGCCCTGGAAAGCCCACAAAGAAACCAAGTTGGTGGTTAGCATTGTCGGAGGAAAAAACTCTCCCACCCACGTAGGATAAGAAGCAACGTGCGGTATCCTAACTAGGCTCCAGCCTCCCCAGGCGCAGGGTCAGCACTTCAACCCACCTCCCCCCAAAAAGACCCCTGACTAAGAATTCTTGTGCACTTGTTCCAAGACTTGATTTCTAATTGGATTCCCATTGAATCAGTATTACTTGAGCAACTATGCTTGTTGTAATCTTACTGGTTGACCATGATTTATCTATTTTGTGATTTCTCGCTCTACCAGTATTACCTAGGTTAACTGTATTTGCAGTGTTACTAGTTGACTATAATTTTGTTCCACCTTAAACCTGCCTCACCTCATGGCTTTGCTCCATCAAAGTCTCCTGGAAAGTGAGACAGTTGGATCACTCCCTCAAGTCTCCTTTCTGTCCCTCTAAAGCAGAAGCTTTCTTTATCAGTAAATTTTTTCCTACTCTTAATCTCCGTCACTTCTAAAATTAATTGTTCAATTTTAGAGAAGACAAACTCACATTTCAGGTATCTTTTAGTTGGGACATAGGCTTGCTCCTGTATATCAATAACAATAAAGAAGAAAGTGAGAACAAACTCCATATTTGATATTAAAAATAGAGGAAAAGGAGAAACATTGAGTAAGATGACATTACTGAATATAACATAATAAATCAAGATTACTATGACCTAATGTATTGGAGAACTGCCATAAATATTTACCAAAAAGTACCATGGCAAAGAAAATCTTCAAAGGAAAATATGACTTCTGTTAAAAGTTGTGGTGGTAAAACATTTATGATGGTGACATACCTCAGTATATATTCTCAACATGTAATTGTGTACAACAGGATTTTGACATAGAATTATCACCCTTGTAGTGGATCTTTTGTGTTTGCATCTTTTAACAAAAGGGTAAATACTGCAGAATCTTGAGGTGTGGATACTTGATAAGTGTTGTGAACTCTCCCTGTGAAATCGTGGCCACCTTGGCAGACTGGACATCCCTGGTGGGCCTCAAAGAGTCGTGCAGGTGTATGATAAAAGGCAACTTAGGGCCCTCAAAGAGTCGTGCAGGTGTATGATAAAAGGCAACTTAGGGCCCTCAAAGAGTCGTGCAGGTGTATGGTAAAAGGCAACTTAGGGCCCTCGAAGAGTCATGCAGGTGTATGGTAAAAGGCAACTTAGGGCCCTCAAAGAGTCATGCAGGTGTATGGTAAAAGGCAACTTAGGGCCCTCGAAGAGTCATGCAGGTGTATGGTAAAAGGCAACTTAGGGCCCTCAAAGAGTCATGCAGGTGTATGGTAAAAGGCAACTTAGGGCCCTCAAAGAGTCATGCAGGTGTATGGTAAAAGGCAACTTAGGGCCCTAAAACACAGACATGTGGGAACAAAATTCACTTCACTGGAGCTGTCTCACGTTTTGCTTGTACCAGACACACATAAAATTAATTTATAGGTACAAAATGCCAGTGGAACAATTATATAATAAATGATAACTATACTGTTGAGAGGAGAATGAGATAGCCTTTGCTTTCTTTATATTGCCACCAGCAATTGTTTACCTTTACATAAGAAAAGCACAATAAAAATTAAATTAGTTGCATTTACACTTGTTACTATTTTAAAATATGAAAACCTGATTACTTGGAAGTACCACGTGTAGCATTGTTTCTACTTCAAGATATTCAAGAATTATGTAGAGATGGGAGAGAGAGGTAGACCACAAAGAGCCAGCTGAGGGCTGGTAATGGAGACAACTGCTTGCTCCCTCATAACACGATGCGGGGAAGGGCCTTTCCTTTGTGATGCCCCCATGGACACTGTGACAAAGGCTGAAACCCTAACTGTACCCAACAGAGCAATGGTGAGCTTCAGAAAATCGGTTTACACTTGTGAATGTGGGCAAGAAGGACACACGAGGCTGAGACTCCCAGCTGTTCAGCTCACCTTTCACAATATTATTGTAAGTCTCCGGCTTTACTGCACATATGAATTTGATTTTCTCTTTTTTTATCTGACTTTCAGTTCTAAGTCAGCCCTGTTCCTCCTGGAAGAGAGAAGAGCCAGGGAAGCTGAGGGTCTTTCAATGGGGAGACCCCATTCCCAGCCCCTCTGAGGCAACAGTTATGTGTGATTTTTCAAAATAAATTGACTTTTCTTATACTCACAGTAAAAATAGCTAACACAAATATTATTTTATATCTCATCTGATATGTCTACTTTCTCAATGATAAAATTAGGTTAGTTTAAAGACATTTGTTATGCAATATAGCTTCTAAAAATCATATAATTTCTGTTATATGGAAAAGTTTTTCTATTTAAGTCATTATTCCCTGAGGTGTCATGTTACTTAAATAAGAAATCAAACAGTCTAAGGTATATTTATTTTATAAGATATTTATATTCTATCTTCTGGTGACAAATGCATTATGACATTGTTGGAATTTGAGAACATAAAAAATCTAGCAATTATATTTTATGCTTAAGTGGTTATCATTTTTATTCTGGTATAAGATTAAACATATTTGTTGTCTCTGCATAAAGGATATATGCTGGTTTATTGAAAGCAATAAGTATGCTTGCTTGACTGTTGCTTTTATGTAATGAAGGATTGTGTGTGTTACTGTAAGGCAGCAAGTCCTACCTGACATCTCCAGGCATGCCCTCCAATTAAGGAGGCAGCTGCCAGATTGGCTGAATTGGTGATCTGCTTCCTGTATCCAGAGTGTATTGAAGTTTACCAGGGTATTAACTCACCAGGGAATGTGCAAGCTTAGAAATTAATGTCACCAAGATTTTTGTCATTGAAAACAAGAAAAATAATTCATCCAAATTGTCTTTGTGGCTTCTCAGAGTCAGTCTCATTTTGATATATCTGAATTATTAATATCGAGCGATATTAAAGTCTTAAAAACATTAAAATGAAAATAAAACTTTTTTACTATATATCTTCCGCTCTCTGTACAGACCAGCAGAGGCAAGTAAGTGTTAAAGTGATAAATATTTGTATGTCAGTGTTCATGTGAAGGACTGTGAAGGCTCCCTCCATAACTTCTGTATTTGTCATGAATATCTCCACAGTGCATCACAGTGGCTTCAGCACTAGATATTGTGGACACACACACACACACACAAACATACACACACACGGAGTGAGGGGGAAGGGAAGAAACGGAGTGATGGATATGAGAAAGACAGTACTTTGGTAACTCAGTATATGAACTTAATTAATTCCCCGATTCTGGGAGGATGCCTCAGCCATGTTCATTACTCAGCATTTGCAAACACAAGCAAAATTTTGCTAACCCTAAATATTTATTTCACTGTGCTTAATTTCCTGTCAACACCTACAGCCCTGGCCAATGCCATCTTTGTCCTCAGTAATATGTATTATTGTTTTCACTCAGCCTATAACAACCATGACTGCCTGACATTTAAAAGAAAATAATTTCCTGCTACTTTATATGCACCTTTTGTTTTACCTGAATAGTTTATAAGTCCATTTGTCATTTTATATTTATCAAGGACTGATTAAAAACATATAAAATACATGAAGCATTTTGTAAGTGCAGAAACATCCTGATAGTTACACAGGTTAATATATCTGAACCCTTATACATAATATTTCCTCTATCCACCCATTTTTGCAATTAAATATTGTATTATTTTTTCCAAATTCTTAGTGGAAAGATATATTCCATTGGCACTTTACTCCATTATTGACTTCACTTTCTAAACAGAGCTAAATGAATGACAAAATGTGGCTAGAATTTTAAGTGAAAAGTCCTTTTGGAGTGTTACGGAAACCATTCTCAAGAAGCAAGACACCAAACATCAAAATAACCCTAAGCAAGATGAAGGAAAAAAATGACAGAGGCATTATAAGGAATCAAATATATTAAAATTAAGGATACAATAAATAAAAACAGTAACATAGCAGATATATATTTACAGAGGCCTTCTATCAAGTTCATTGTCCCACTAGTATGGATAATACCGTACTGGTGATGGTCTCCAAATGATTGAATTCATATACTGATCGTGTCAAAGTAAATCAACTGCTTAATTTTCTATTTAATTGAATTATACTATAATTAAAGCACTCAGCATAAGACACATCCTTTTAAAAAAACTTCTAAGTTCATCATGTATAATTGTTTACTGACAATTATGTTACAATGCTATGCCACAGACTTCCATAGTTTATTCATTTTGCTTGATTGACACATTATGCCAAAGTTTTTATTAGTAAGCTGCCACTTCCACTCTGTCGCCTCTGGAAAACACCATTCCATCTTTGATTTGATGAATTCTGCAATTTTATATCCTTAGCTTAAGTAAAGGCGTTGTGCACAGTATTTATCATTCTGACTAACTTGCTCCAATTTGCATAAAACCTGTGAGAGTCATTCATCTTGATAAACATTGTAAATTCACCTTCATTTTTAAGTATGGATGGTGTTCAGTGTGAAAAAGGCACATTTTGTCTACTCTCTTGGTGGACACTAAGCTGTTCCCACACATTGACTCTTGATGATAGGGCTCTAGTGCACGTGAGAGTTCTAATATGGTTGGGAGAACCTAATTTGCAGTCATTTACCTAAGTATCCAGGATGTACTGCTGGATCATACAGCAGCTGTATTTTGAACTTAAGGTGAAACTCCATACTGTTTTCTGCAGCACTTGTTCTGTCTTGTATCCTCAGAGGCCTCACACACATTTCCCATTCTCCACACATTCCTCAACACGGGTCTTCTGATTTATTTGTAGCAGTCACAACCCAAGTATAGTCCACATTTTACTGTTTTTTAGATCTGTGTTTCTTCACAGTTTGAGAACTTTAATTCTTTTTTTTTTTTTTTTTGAGTATTTTCTCCAAAGATATGTCTGCTTATTTAACCCTTGTTCTTTGAACCACAACTGGGATTTAAAGCATATGCCTATATATGAAAAATAGATTGTAGGTTCCTTGTCAAGAAGGCCAGCCCACAAGTCTTCTGGACTTCCATTCTTCTGTTGGAAAGTCTGGGTAAGCACCACACCCAATACCAGCTAGTAGCCTTTCTGTCATCAAGACCAAGCCATAAGCCCCCAGGACCTCCATTTCTGTCTGGTTGAGTCTGGGTAAGCACCATGGAGGTTGTGCAGTGACTTCCCTCTCTGGCCAGCAGCCTCCCACTTCAGAAGCCCCCAGGTCTCCATTTATGTCTGGGAGAGTCTGGGTAAGCACTGCTGAGGTCACACAGTGACTTCCCTCTCTGGCCAGCAGCCTCCTTGTCATCAGGGCCAGACCACCAGCCTTCCAGTTCTCCATTCTGCAGCGAGAGAATGGAAGAAGCTCCACAGGGGTGGCACAGTGACTTCTGCCAAAAGCAAATAGCTGTCCTGTCATCTGGACCAGACCAGAAGCCCACAGGACCTCCAGTCCCCTATGGGCAAGTCTGGGTAAATGCTGTGCAGGTAACACACTGGCTGGCAGCCTTCCTGCCACCATTTCCAGGTCAAAATCTCCTAGGATCCCCATTTCCATGTGGGAGAGTCTGAATCAGCACTGCAGAGGTTGTGCAGTGATTTTTGGTGCAGGCCAGGAGAATAGGAATGAGAAAAAAATTAAAAAACTCAGATACAAAAATCATCACCACAGGTGAATTCAGAGAAAAGGGAAATGAAGCAAACTGAAACTCAATCACCAGGACTTTCTGAGCTGGTAAAAAAGCAAATCTAGTAGAATGGAAATCCAAACTGATCTCTCAGATGAAAACAGAGATACTGTCCACAGTGAAAGATAAAGAAGAGATCAGGGACATGATAGAACCTGAGATAACAAAAGCAATGGAACCTTTTAAAAGCTTTAAGAGCATTCCAAGTGATTAAAAGTGAGGACAAAAGTTTTTGAAGTAGGATGAATGAAGCTGAGGACTGAATATCAAAACATTAAGACAGAATCGCAGCCCATGAACAGAAAAGGAATAATTTATGGAAAATGATAAATCAATCCAACAGCTCCTAAATGATTCAAAGAAGAATAACATAAGATTGATTAGTGTGGGGCCGGGGAGTTAGCTCAGTGGTTCCGGCGCCTGTCTTGCAAGCGCAAGGACCCGGGTTCGATTCCCCGGTAACCACATAACAATACTGGGTGTGGAGACTCACCCCAGCAGCAACCAGCACCACATACCACAGTGCCGGGCGTGGTGGCTCGCGCCTGTAATCCCAGCACTCGGGAGGCAGAGGCAGGAGGATTGT
>PVIR01022285.1:0-28369 GCA_004026965.1 Petromus typicus
TATAGGAATAAAGACAAAGGAAATATAGTCCTAGGGAAATATTTTTTAAAATGAAAATACTGTCATGACTATATAGTAGGGTAGTTCTATGAGGTCTCTACTATTTTCTTTATATTACCTAAAAATTAAAATTGTATTGCTTATTATTTCAATGTAGAAAAAAATGAACAAATTGCTTCATAACATGTCAATTTTGAAAATGTAAACAATATTTGAAATATGTGATTAGGACTAGGGCTGTAGCTTGGTAGTAGAGTGGTTAGTATATATAAATTGGCTTTATATATATTGTAGATAATTTATATATATATCTATATCTATTGTAGATAATTTTCTGATAGATTACATGATTATCTATATCTATATATCTATATATCTCTCTCTATATATAGATATTTTAATGGGAATCTGTCATATTATCCAGTTTATTCTCAAAGTCATTGGCTGTAGTGATCTTCATGCCTCAGCCTCCTGAGTACCTGTGACTATAGGTGTGCAACATCATGCATGGGAGACTCAAATACATTTAATGTTTTTGATCATGCACAAAATATATCCATTGTGGAAAAACTGCTAATTACAAGTACTCAAAACTTCATGTAAATATAATGGCCAAATTAGTTAAGTGATTTCTAAAAGGAAGGATCTAGGAATGAATGATAACATTGGTAATCAGTTCAAGACCCTCCAATGTACAGTTTGGTTTGGATGGGAAAATAATAAATATGATACCTATGAAAAATGGATTTGAGGCTGGGGATTTAGCTCAAGTGGTACTATGCCTACCTTGAAAGCACAAGGGCCCAAATCTGATTCCTGATATCACAGAAAGAAAAGAAAAGAAAAAATAAAAATGGTTTTGAGGTTCAGAGTGGTGGTACACACCTCTAATCCTAGCAGTCAAGAGACTGAACAGAGACTGCTGTGAGTTCAAAGCCAGCCTGAATGATATAGCAAGACCTTGTCTCAAAAATACCAAGCCAAACAAAAAAGGACCCAAACAACCCCCTAGTAAAACCCCATACCTCAAAATAAAACAAAAACAAAAACAAAAATGTATTATAAAAAAGAAAGAAAAATGGATTTGAGATACCCAAAATGTTGGAAGGTAATCTTTAAAATTTCACTTCAAAGCCACACTTTCCTGTAAAACTTTACCACTCTTTACCTCCCAGAGGAATTTATCTCCTGAGCTCTCAGAGTACTTTGTATTTTTCTAATAGTGTAACTATATTTTGTGTATAAAGAGAGTCCACTTTAATATATATATATATATATATATATATATATATATATATGTACTTCAGGAAAAGAGAAATGTATAAATATTTTAATGCTAAATTTGTTAAGATAGCATGAGATTAATGGGAGTTACCTTCAGCCTCTACAATTACAAGAGGTGCCAGTGGAAGCATTAGCTTCCAGACATTTATTAGTAGAGCAAACTTCTGCTTGGGTAACTTGGTCATTGAACTTGCTGCACATGCATTTTCAATTTCTTCTCTAAAGGCCAACAGAGTAGGGGTTTTCTGTGATATATGACATCTTCTAGGGTCCCTCATAGAAGGGTAGCACCATCTATTGGAAAAAAATTATACTATTTTTTTCCTGAAGTGTATATACATTTTTTGGTGGATTCTATGTTTTTACAATTGCATTTTTAAAATTTTATATTCTATTGTAGCATTGGTCAGCTTTATCATAGCTGTTTTTCTTTTCCTCTTTCATTCACTTCTTGAAGTCTTGTATTTTTGGTTTCCCATTTATAGTGTTAACTCAGTGTCTGCAAAAATGGTGTTCAGTAAATGGCTATTAAATGAAATCTCACATTACTGTTAACATTACACACCCAATAATTCTTCCAGGAAATAGAAAATGAAAGATGAATATGATAAGGTCCCATTCCACTCAAAGTCCTGTCTAGTGCAACTTAAAGATCAAATACCATGAAAATCCTTCAGTGGCAAGACTTCATATGGTACCAAGACACCAATATTTTCAATATGCTTTGTCTATTTCATAACTTTTCAAGTGGCTGTCCTTGATTACATAAATTTTTTTTAGCTATACAGAAAAACTGTAAAGATGCTAACTGCATCCTATCCAGTCTTTTGTTTAATGCTTACATATACCTCACTTTGCTTATTTTCCATGTAATTTACTCTTTCTAATGTGAATTTCTCATCTGAAAATTCTACTAATGGCCTCACATCAAAAATGTGTCTGCCTGTGAATCAGTTATTCTGTGTTATACTTTTTAACATACATTAAAAACTTTCAAAGAATAAACTCAGATTAAGAATACTGACATGCTGTGTGCACACTATTTTAAATATTAATGTATATTTTTAAACTGTAGTTATAAAATGAAAAATATAGTTGAGTTAGATCACCTAGAAAAAACCCCCCAAAAAATATACAAGCCAAAGTACAGGATAAACTATTGATTTTTATTTTTACAATTTGATTTAATTTAAATTTAAAATGGATAGATATAATGCACTATCCATTCACATATAAAAATGTCTGAAAATAAAAACTACACAGGACATAATGGCATTTCTCATTATACTTATGTCAAAATATTTGTAGATCTAAATTTTCACAGGACATTATTCTTACCTTAGAGTAACAAACTACACAGGACTTACCTGGGGACTCTTTAGTTCATTAATACCAAATGAAGTGCTTAACATAGCGATCCACTTATAGTAGGTTCTCAACACATATTTCATTAGTTAAATTAGGTTATGAACTATCTATTACTGATAGAATTTTTCACATAAGGGAGATTATGTGGTTGATGGTAACTTTCAAATCTTGCCTGAGAAACCACTCCTTTCCATAAGTCATGAAGCTTGTCAGTTTTATGCCCATAAGATACTCAAACCAATTTTCTAATAATATAGTATTGCTACATATCTAACATGAGGTTTATTGTGAAGAAACAATCTATAAAATAAGAGAAAATGTTTGCAAACTATGCATCTACCAAAGGATTAATTTCCAGAACATATAGGGAAAACCAAAAATTCAACAGTAAAAAACAAAAAACCTAAATAAAACATAGACAGATGACCTGAATAGATATTTCTTAAATGAACATACAAATACTTCACAAGCATATAAAAAAGTGCTCAGCAAACATCAGGGAAATACAAATCAAAACCATAACATCTTATCAATTAGAATCGCTATGCTAAAAACAGAACTACCATGTGATCTATCAGTCTCGTTATTGAAGGGAATTCAAATCAGTATGTTAAAGAGATATTGGTACTCTCTGAGACTCAGGACAAATTTTTAGCTATGAGCCTCTATAAAAAATAAAAAAGAAAGTTAAATACTTCCAACAGAATGGTACAAGATAAATATTTCTATTCTAAAAGAAAGAAACAGGGATCTAAAGGACTGGACACAAAGCAAGACTAAAATCCCACAGGGCAAACATTAAATCCTGTAGCTCTGTGTCAGTACCTTGGGAAAACTATGGCAAAAGATAAACTCCAAATGGTTTGGGTGAGCCTGCCCTAGAGCATGCGTGATTGCAGCTCTCGTGGCCTCTCTTGGGTGGCTTGGTTCACTGCTTGCAGCTGTCCTCAGATGCTCTTAGTTCCTGGCTTTTCCATCTTCTTAGGATCACCACTGCATGCTCAGCTTCACTTTTATGGCTTCATGCACCATTCTCTCAGAGGCACACTGCCTGGCCTCCCAGGCCTTCTGAAAGCTGGGAAGAAGCCTTCATGATTCAGTCACTTTCACATTCTGCATGCCCATAAAACCAGCACCACATGGATGATATTAAAGTCTATCTGCCATCAGTTTGAATAGGCAGGCCCATCTGAATCTCAGGTGCAGAGACTTCCGTGTGCCTGGGTGGCTGAGTACTGTGAAAGAAAACTCAGAGAACCAACTCCCTTGGTGGTGCTTCTAGAACACAGTGACCCAAGGCTTTCTTATTAAATGAAACCTGTGAAGCTTTGCATGTTTGAGCTTATTATGGGCACAATCTTGTGGAATTTTGTGATGATCTACTGTCCTGGTGCAAAGTACTGGGCTTATTAATGCTAACCTTTTCAACAACCTCACTCTCCTCACCTTCAGCTTTACAGCCTTTATCTTGTAGGCCCCAACTTTACAGGAGCTTCCTTCCTGGCCAATAGAAAAAAAGTTCAAGTTAATGAGTTCTCTCTTTTGGTTCTGTTTCTCAGCAGATATGGCTAAAAGTTCCCAGCAGTACTCCTGCTAGAACCTCGATATTGGAATTCTCTGAAATCTCCTTTGGCAGACTAATTAGTCCACCACTCTTAATCTTAATCTCAGGACATAAACAAAATGTAGACAAAACTTTCTACCAGAATATAACATTGGTGGTCTTCATTGACAGGGGAGTCCTTGTTCTCAACGGAAACTTCCTGAATGTAGTGTGTGAGTGTGTGTGTGTGTGTGTGTGTGTGTGTGTGTGTGTGTGTGTTTTTTTTTTACTACCTACAGTGGTAAAAAGACCACCTCAGTATTTTGGTCTTATGAGCAAATTCTAACCAGAATTTCCCATCAAGCTCATCTTACAGCATTCCAGGAATTCTCTAGCTGGCATCTTCATACTTTCCCAAACTCCTACCAGTTGCAAAGTCAAAGCAACAACATCATTTCTTACATACCAAAAACTGTCAAAGTCACTTTCTTGTCACTGAGACAAAATAGTTGACATCTGTGACTTGAAAGGAGGAATGATTTATTTTTGGTTCACATTTTTAGTTTAGAGTTAGCCAAATCCCAAATAAGAATGCATGGTAGAAAACACTATGGAAGGATTTGGTAGAGAAAAGCTACTCACATCATGGCAGCCACGATGCAGAGAGGAAGGGAGGAGCCAGAGAGGGAGATAGATCCCAGCAGGTCACACTCCTAACCCACCTCTTCTGACCAGACCGCATTTCCTAATTCCTACTGCAGATTCAGCTACAGCACATTCCTGATCGATATACCTTCCAAAAGTGCTGCGTACAAGCACACGAGTCTTTTAGAAGCACTCTTGAACCAAAGCAAAACAACAGGTAAGTCAGTAACCCTCCCCTGATGATCACGTTATAAATATATATTGGAATGTCACTGTATCCCGTAAATACGTAACTTATTATATGTCAATTACAACTTGAGAAAAGAAAATGCAGCATTAGAAAAGGTGGCATTAAATAAATATGGCTTTATTTTATTGTAAATTAAGATAAAACCTTGTACTTCTCTGTGATTCCATAGTCTCAGTATTTTAACATGATGAACTTGTTATTTTTATAATTGGAAAATGATACAAGTTATATAAGAATAATAATATGGGGTTAGTAATGGAAAAAACATAAAAAGTCACATTAAAAATATGCACTTGGGGAATAACAGGTGATCCGACAGTGTTCCATTTCTACTCTAAATATAGAAAGACAACATTTCTGACTCTACAAGTCCAACAGTATCATTCTCATCTTTTAAACAAAGTTTTACACATTTTATGTACAAGTGTAGCTATCACAAATGCATATAAAAACAAAATTCTGTTATTTTTCTACCTTACTTACTATAATTTTTTACAATGTAGACCTATAAAGGTGAATTTTGATATATTATAAAATGTACCAAATTGAAGTCAAAAGAACTAAATTCTGGGCTTAACTCTAACATGAAAGAGATAAATTAAGAGGCTGTGCAAAATTTTACTTCCCTTAGACTGGATAAAGAATATGTGAATTAAAAAAAAAAAAAGAAGGGCTGGGGATTTAGCTCAGTAGTTCTGGTGCTTGCTTTGCAAGTGCAAGGTCCCAGGTTCAACCCCCAATAACCATGTACGACAATATCAGGTGTGGTGACTCATGCTCACCAGCAATCAGTACCACATGCCACAGTGCTGGATATGGTGGCTCACACCTGTAATCCCAGCACTCAGGAGGTAGAGGCAGGAGGATTCTTGAGTTCCAGTCTGGGCCTGGGCTACATAATGAGTATGGGACCAGCCTGGATCTACAAAGTGAGATCCTGTCTAAAAACAAACAAACAAACAAAAACAAAAACAAACTGGACATGTGACATGCTACGGAATTTGTGTCAATTCCTATTGCTTGGAATTATCTCTTCTGCTGGGTTCAAGGATAAAGGTCTCTTATTTCTAGAGTCTCCCATTGCCTTGTACATAATTTTGCATCTGCATTGTACTATGCCTCTATGCACTCTTCATATTTTCCTCAAGAGATTTAACTCAAACTGTGGCTTCTCCTGGGTTTTCACATGCCAAAATCTCTGTACAGAACTGTCAATTTGTTCTAAGAGTCTTTCTATGTGGTCCTGATTCATAACCTCAACTGCCACTCACCCCACCAGTGTATACATTCTTCATTTTTATTTTGAGAAACCTGAAATCTACCCTACATCTTTCCTCTGTCCTCATTTTCCAAATTAATAATCCATTTGTGCTGATTTTTTACTTTTTTATTAGTATGTATTTGCAGTACATATTTACATTTTTTTGTGGGAAGTTGGTACATATATATATTTTAATTTTTTTCTTCCTTCCTTTCCTTTCCTTCACTCTCACTTTCCTCCATTTCAGCCTTCTCATTTGCAAAATATCTATTTTCTATCTTTCATTTTGTCCTTTAATTTATTTACACTTTGTGTTTCTCATCTAAGAGAAGACATTCAATATTTGAGCTTGTGTGTATTTCACTTAATACTAGGATCTCAAAGGGCATCCATTTCCTTAAAAATGATTCAAATTTATTCTTCTTTATGAGTAGTAATCCATTTTATATAAATACCATATTTTCTTTAGCTATTCATTTTTTGAATGTGCTTTGTCCTCAGTGGCACTGACACATATTCGGGATATGGATTTGCCTTTCCTGCACATTTGCTTTTGCCCAAACTACCATCTGTGAACTCACAAAATGTCTTATCCACTCTCATGGAATTCCACACAGCATTGCCTCTGACCAAGGAATACATTTTACCACTGAAGAAGTGAAACAAGGAACTCATGCTCATGGAATTGACTGGTCTTACAATGTTCCTCACCATCCACAAGCAGCTGGATGGAATGCTGCTGGATAGAAAAGTGGAATGGTCTTTTCAAGGCACAAATAAAGCACCATTTAGGTGGCAATAGCTTGTAGGACTAGGGTAAGGTCTTTTACTGTATATGCTTTCAGTCAGTGTGTACTACATGGTACTGTGTCCTCCACAGCCAGGGTTCACAGGTCCAGGAATCCCCAGTGATGCTCCCTTATGTTTTGCTGGCTTAGAAGTCCTAGTTCCATAGTAGAGAAGGCTCATAGCAGAAAGTACAGCAATGATACCATTGAACTGAAAGCTAAGACTTTCTCTTGGTGCCTCTGAGGAAACAAGCTAAAAAGGGAGTCACAGTACTGTCAGAGGTCACTGACCAAGATTATCAAAGTGAAATTGCACTATTACTCCGCAGTGGAGGAAAGGAAGAATATAGTCAGAGGGCAGGGGATTCCTTAGGGTGTCTCTTAGTGGTTCTGTACCTGTCTTGCAGGTGCAAGGGTCCGGCTTCAATCCTCAGTAACCACATACAACAATACCAGGTGTGGAGGTTCATGCCCACTGGCAGTCAGTACCACATATCACAGTGCCAGGAGTGGTGGCTCATGCCTATAATCCCAGCACTGGGGAGGCAGAAGCAGGAGGATTGCTGTGAGTTTCAGGCCTGCCTGGGCTATATGGTGAGCTCAGGGCCAACCTGAACTACAAGTGAAATTCTGTCTTAAAAATACCAAAAACAAAAACCCCAAAATCAATGGGAAACTACGGCAGCCTGAGCCAGTAAAAGTGATAAATGGTCTGGGCCCTGCAGGAATGAAGTACGTGTTACCCACCAGGGAAAGAACCGAGACCTGCTGAGGCACTCATTGAAGGCCAAGAAACTACAGAGTGTGTAGGGAAAGGTCAGCTACAGAAATGAGGACTGTGACTGTACTATTTCTTTACTCCTAGTATTAAGGATCATTAAACCTGTTAAAATGTTCAATTATGAAATGTGAGGAGTGAGCATTACCCAAAGAAAACTTGCCTTCCATTCTTGGGAGGGAGTGTTTCCATTTGTACAAAGAAAAGTTACCACATGGTAGACCTAACTGTGAGCTCATCTTGCATCTGGAGACCAGTTTAAAGAAATGTGTCTGGGTGCTGAATTGACAAGGGGGGATTGTGAGGCTGGGCAATCATCCCAATTCAAAAGCTCGGTTTAGAGAAGCTTAGCTAAATCTGGCTCAGCAACCTAGGGAGATCCAACCTAGGGCTGCTCCTTGTCTGGTTGTTATAAAGCGGAAATAAGGGTGCAGCAGCTTCTGTTCCTTTGGAGTTCTAGTGTGTACCTTTATGTGATCTCCTGCCTTCTGTCGTACTCTACAGCCTTCTATCATGGCCCCATGGGCCTCCTGATTCAGACCCTCAGAGGACACTGCAGTGAGCTCCAGACCTCTGACTAAATCCTTGGTCTCCAGTATGCAGTCAGACTCCCTGGACTCTTCCTCATCCAACCCTGTGGGTGGCTATTGTAATCTAATCTTGTAAATTCTCATATTTCTCTAGTAAATACTGACCAATACAGGTGTACATGTTTATAATCAATATATATTCTGGTTATTCTCTTAACCAAAGTGTAATGTCTGTCTGTGCTTTTTCTGATCAACTTCGACCTTAAGTTACTGTCTGAAAATAAGATAACGATTCCTGCTTGTTTTTCAGCTTTTGTTTGGAATACTGTTTTCTAGCCCTTGATATTTTAGTTTATTAATTTCTTTTCCAATTACATGTTTCTTGTATACAATATATTGTTGTTTTAATTTTGATTTGATTTACTAATCTTTTTTTTTCTTAGTTTTTTGAGACAGGGTCTCACTTTGTGGTTCAGGCTGGTCCTGATCTCAATCTCGAGCTCACAACAATCCTCCTGCCTCTGCCTCCCAAGTGCTGGGATTACAGATATGTGCCACCACACCTGGCACTGTGGATTGTTGGTGGGCATGAGTCACCATGTCCAGCATCGTTCTATGTGGTTACTAGTGATCAAACTCAGACCCTTGCGCTTGCAAGACAGGCACCAGAACCTCTGAGCTAGATCCCCGGCCCCTCAATGTACTAATCTTTGACTGAGGAGTTGAGACTATTCTTCTTTAGAGTTATTACTGAAAGGCACTGAATTATTCCTGTCATTGGATTATTTTATTATTGATAATTCCTTTTTTCTCTTTTCTATTTAACTGTTTGCCCCACCTGCTGCTTTCTTTTTACTGATTAGCTTTAGCTAATAATTAGCATTATTAGCTTTACTGTCACTTTTGTAGGATATCCCTGAAGTTTTTCTAGAGTACTGGTTTGGTGGTCATTAATTTCTTGAGGTGGTGTTTGTTATGGAAAGACCTCATGTTCTATCAATTTTTAAAAATTCTTTTATTCTTTTTTCTCTCTTTTTTTTACACCAGGGATTGAATTCAGGACCTTGACCTTGTCAAGCAGACATCAGAACCACTGAGCTAAGTCCCTGGCCTTGTTATATCAATTTGGAAAGATAGCATTGGAAGATATATCAGTCTGAGTTAGAAGTTGGTTTCTTCTAGGGCTTGAAGCACCTCATTCCCAAGCTCTCCGAGGCTTATGTTTATTATGTGAGAAGTCCAGTGTAATTCTAATGGGTTAATTTATATGAGTTGTTGCTTTTCTGTAATAGCTTTTAGGACCTGTGTCCTTTTGTTAGACCTTTGGGATTTTGACTATGATATACCATGGAATTCTTTTCTGACAGTGCTTATTTAAAATTTTGTACGCTTTACCTGTATATTAAATTTTTTCCCTGATATTTGGAAAATTTTCTGCTATTATTTCTTTTCTCTTTTTTTTGAGATAGGGTCTTGCTTTGTAGTTCAGGCTGGTCCCTAGCTCGCTATGGAGCGCAAGCAAGCCTCAAACTCACAGCAATCCTCTTGCCTCTGCCTCCCGAGTGCTGGGATTACAGGTGGGAGCCACCACACCTGGCACTGTGGTATGTGGTCCTGATTGCTGGAGGGCATGAGTCACCATGCCCAATATTGTGGTTTGTGGTTATGGAGATTGAACTAGGAACCTTGTGCTTGCAAGGCAAGCCCTGGAACCACTGAGCTAAATCCCCAGCCCTTCTGCTATTATTTCTGTAAACAGTTTTTTTTTTAATGCATTCTTTGATTCTAGAGAACACAAACTCGTGTCTTTAGTGGGGAGCCAGGCCTCGCTGTCCTGTGTCAAAAGCACAGGAAGAAGGTGCCCCAGAAAAACCATGAATGAAGCCTGAATCAGAACCAGTGTTAGGGCACCTTGATTTTGGACTCTGACCCTCCAGAAATCTGAGAAGACAAACTTCTGTTGTTGAAGTAATTCATCTATGACATTTTGTTATAGCTGCCCAGTGATGTAGTCACCTTCCTTCTACCCACTGCCTTTGTCCCAGGATAACTACCACGACCTCTTCTCTCTGGGCTGGCTGTGCACCTAGTACACCACTGCAGGTGAGTCAGACTGCAGTGGGGTGGAGGTTAAAATTCTGTCACCGACTATAAACGTGAGTACATTACTGTCTGTGTGTCAGGGTTCTCTCTGTAAAATGACATTAATTAATAATCAGTGTTGTTTCAATGAGGTGGGTATATGTAAAATACTGCTAATACTGTTTGGCACATTATAAGAGTTTGAAAAGTTAGCTATTACTCTTGTCTAAGACGCCAAAACTACAAAGCTGCCCATGACTTTCTCACCTTTTTAAACATCTCCACTGGCTCTCCGTCTTGAGCAGGACAAAGGCAAGCTCCTTGGCACTAACCCGAGTCACATGAACCTGCACGTGTCACCACAAGGACGCATGCGCGCTTTCCACGCCCACTCCAGCCTCACACCATTCCTCACCCACACGGAGCCCCGGGACACTGCACTTCGCGCTGCTCCTGCTGCTCTGTACCTCTGTTGTCTGCTTGTGACGCCCTGTCCTTGGCTTCACCTGGCCGGCTCCTGATTATGCTTTTAGGTTACGCCTGGATGTTTCCTTCTGAAGGGGCCTTTAGGAACTTTTTAGTCTGGGTTACGAACCTTCAGCTTTGCTCTATGTGCAGGCCTTTATCATAACAAGAAATCATTATAATCATACAGTGATCTGTTTGTATATCTATGTCTTGCTAGTCAGTGAAGTCTCCAATATAAAAAAAATCATTTTTTTAAAGTTTCATAGTATTTAGCAAATTGCCATATAGTAAACATCAGTCAATATTTGACACACTGATAGGAACTGAGGTCTGGGTTGAGATCATCTTCTCCATACTCAGCATTGCTTCTTTCAAGACTTTATTTCCCATTTGAAGCAATGGAAAGGATTTCTTGCATCTGTTTGCTCCAAATCAGCCTTAAATCTCAGTTTAGGAGAATTATTTTATAATAAACTTTACTGTAATATAATGCACAATGTGTAGAATTTGGTGAGCATTACATGAGATATGAAAGTAAATTTGTTAAATTCATGTTACAGCTTGCTGTGATACCTCGCAAAGCACTTAAACTTACCCAGAAGTTTTAGTTTCTTCATTCAAGTCACCTTAAAGAGAATGATACCACGTTCCTTACCGAGTGCTGGGAAGAGTATTACAGAATATCTGTGAGGCCCTTCACCTAGACCTAGTGACGGGCCCTTAGCATTTACTCAGTGCATCTTTGCGTTGGTCATGGTGCTAACAACATGGCACCTAGCACAGAAGAGAGGAAATGTTAGTTCTCTCTTTTGATCAATTACATTTAAATTGCCTGATATATTAATTTGGGGTAGAAGATCATTCCTAGTATTTCAGGAAGATACATTAAAACTTCTTAAAGGACTACTATTTAAAAGGAGTGTTATTTACCAAGTCATGTTCATCTGATACAATAGTGGAATGACTCAACTGGTAGGAAAGGAAAAATAAAACATGTAAATCCATAACCTGATATATTACAGGAGAAATAAGACATCAGACTACCAGTCTCTTAGACCAAGATTTTAATTAATTCATTCATTCATTCACTTACTCATTCAGAGACAAGAGTCTTGCTATGTTATGATCTTACTATGTAGTATAGGCAAGTCTTGAACTCACTAAGCAGCACAAAC
Organism: Petromus typicus; assembly: GCA_004026965.1. Taxonomy (NCBI): domain Eukaryota; kingdom Metazoa; phylum Chordata; class Mammalia; order Rodentia; family Petromuridae; genus Petromus; species Petromus typicus. The sequence continues at coordinate 12,173 of PVIR01022285.1, forward strand.
TCGCCTTGAATTTGCAGAGATCCTCCTGCTTCAGCCTTCATAGTGCTGGGATTATAGGAATTATAGCCATGTGTGTGACCATCCCTATGTTCCAAAAAGACAGTGAAAAAGCAGACAATGAGAAAAGAGGAATTTCCTCATTTCTTTTAGACACACTTTCTCATCTGTAAAAATAATGTGCTGGATGTGATGTAATTCCAGCTATCCAAGAGAAGGAGGTATGAGGATCATGAGTTTGAAGCCAGCCTGGGCAACACAATAGGATTCTGTCTCAAAAAGCAAACCCCCAAACAAACAAAACCAAAAATAAAATAAATACAAATACTAAAACAAAAATCCCTATGATTTCAGAGTTTTCTCATTTAAAGAAAACTCCTATTAGAATTTCAGAAACCAAAAGCAATGTTTAAAAGAAATACAAGTTCTGCTTTATTAGCCAGCAAATACCTGTCTGGATTTAGTCCCTAAATTAGTTCTTTCTTTTTTTTCTAAACAAATCTGTTGCATGTATTTAACTCAAAGTGTGGGAGGTGGCAATATGAAAAAAGGAACAGATATTTCAATAATCTTATTAAAATTATTAGACATTATAGGCTGTTTGGAATCTCCTTGAGTTCACAGTTAGACATCAGTTTTGGCTTGCTTTATTTATCACTTCATCCACTAAGTTTGTTAATTCCAAGAGAGTAATTAATATTTACTCACTGATTTATCCTGTGATGTATTAATTTAATCACAGTACTTACTGAATATCCCTTAGATGCCAGGAAATATGCTATCTATGGCCGGAAAATAGATACCAATCATTTTGATCAGGCATTTTTTTTTCTAGTAGTATATTTGGAGACAATGCTTACTGAGTGTCATGCTGTGTACAAAACAGATACTTAATAATGGTTAACTGAATAAAATGACTGACCAGAATGACACGCAAAGAGGCCAGAAAGACTAACACTGGATCTACTGAAGAATTTTTATCTTTATTGTTGTTCAAGAAGTTGTCTTTATCCATTGCTCTATTTTTCTTTTTTTCTTTAAATTTATTGAAATCTTTATCGGTACATTACATATACGCATCATGATTGCACTCCATAATGGGGATTTGTACCAGTATAAGACACAACTTAATTCTCATTTTTCCCATAGCCCTACCCACCCTACCACCCCCCTATATACATAAAATTTGTTTCCTTTCTTTTTTGTTATAATCTCATTATTTTTTCCCCTTCACCCTATTTTACTTTGAGCATTTTCTCATTGCTCTATTTTTCTAAGTAGTTAATGCCCACTGGCCATTAGAACTGAGATACTTTTTCTTTGGAAGTAACCGGATACAGGAAGTTATTTTTATTCAGTATTTCTATTGTAGACTACACACACTTAAAACAGTATGTCTACTTTTCCAATACAAACAAAACAAAATACCAAACACAATTTGGGGGGCTAAGAATATAGCTCAATGGCAGAGGTCTCGCTTAACATTCATAAGGCCCTGACAACTCTGATGCTCAGCACCAAAATAAATAAATAAATAAATAAATAAATAAATTATTGTTTAAAATTTTTAAAAATATGAGTCAGGTATGGTGGTGCATACCTATAATCCTAGCACTCTGGGAGGCTGAGGCAGGAGGATTGCAAGTTTTAGAGCAGACTGAGCAATTTAGGAATTTAAGCAAGACACTGTCTCAAAAAAAAAAAAAAAGAGAGAGAAAAAGAGAAAAATAAAACACCAAAAAAGACTAGGAATATGATTTAGTGTAAGGCCCTTGGTTCAATCCCCAGTACCATTCAAATCCAAGGACAGAATATTATAATTTAGGGAAGTTAGTATATGATGGCTCCTAAACACATTCCATTAGCTTCTTTCTGTCCAGCTTTCAGTGATATTTGAACAAATCACAATTCTCTAAATAGTCTAGAGAAGGGTCCATTCTAGCTAAATCTCATCCACTGCTGTGTTTTGCAAATAAAGTTTTATTAGAACATAACCATTCCCATTCATTTTTATATTCGCTTTCATGCTACAAAGGTAGGGTTGGAGAGCTGTGGCAGAGGCCACATGGCTCACGAAGACAAATGTATCTCTCATCCGACCCTTTACAGAAAGTGTACTAATTCTTGGAGAGAATAAGCATTCTAAGTTGCTGATTAAGAGCAGCACTACATGCATTAAAAGTCAAACAAGCAGGTGACAGGTCTGATCACATCTAACAGAAATTTCAAGCCATCCTTTGACAGAAGGCTATTTTAATTCAACGAGGAGGGAGACACCTGCAGGCAAAACAATTTCCCACAGTGAGTTATGAGCCCACATCCACATCTGATCGAGTCTTAGTTATGCATTTCACGTGTTCACCATGCTTCTCCTGACTGGACTGCTGACAAGACTGCATTCTTTAGTACAACCCAAGGGCTTTTAGGGAGGTGTGGAACCCAGGGTAACTGTCCCAGGACTCAGTGGAGGGGAGTGCTTTGTGATTTTTGAATAGAATTACTATACTGAATTAGAGAAGGCAAAATGAATTTAATCTGGAAATAGAGAGGATTGTGGTTAAGTGGACATCAAAATTGCAGCCAAAACTGCTGAGGGAGCAAAACAAGATGTTAATAAGCAGGGGGTTCAGAAGTGAGGAAACTTTCATATGTCATGTTTCAGTGTGTTAGGAACCAGACACTTAAACAAAATACACAGAAATGCAGATAAATCAACAGCCTCTCTACTTCATTGAAATCCATGCAATTTATTTCTCATTTTGTAATCAAGACTGTAAACTTGAAACAATATATTTTTTATATCACACTAATACATCAAAGTTAATTTTACACTATAATTCAGGGGTTTGAAAAATCCACCAAAATGGAAAGAAGTCATGAAAAATATTATCTAAAGCCAACAGGGAGTAGCTGTTTAAATTAGTGTAGGTGTATGTTTGTTCTCTAAAAGGACACTGCCTATGGAAAAGTATTTAATAAATGTTCAGGTTGAATGTGTGATTCTTTTTTTTTAGGTTTTTTGAGACAGGGTCTTGCTTTGCAGTTCAGGCTGGCCCTGAGCTCAGCCTCCAACTCACATCACAGCAATCCTCCTGCCTCTGCCTCCCGAGTGCTGGGATTATAGGCCTGAGCCACCAGGCCCGGCACTGTGGTATGTGGTACTGGTTGTTGCTGGGCGTGAGTCTCCACACCAAGTATTGTATGTGGTTAACCAAGGACTCTTAACTCAGGTCCTTGCGCTTGCAAGACAGGCGCTGGAACCACTGAACCAAATCCCTGGCCCAAATGTGTGATTCTTCTTTCCTTACATCATCAGTACTTCCGACCATTACTACCACTCCAAAATATCCTGAATCTATTCGAACGCTTCTACTAGCACAACTTCATCCTTCCTGTGGGTTCCTACAGGGCGTCTCCCTTGACTGTCCCATACCGTATCCAGACTGATCTCTCTGAACAGAAATCCAATTGTCTCTACCTTGATTTAACCCCTCAATAAATTCTCATTAAGGAAAAAACCCAGAAGTGCTCTTACCCTAATCAACAAGGCTCAAATAATCTTATCCTAACATACTGTTATCATTTCCTACCATTCTATTCCTAGATTATTCTCTATCCTAGTCACACTAGCCTATTTACCTGTTACTAAATACAATTCTTCCTTAGGACATTTCTACTTGCTCTCTTCTCAAAATTGAACTTCTTTCACCTATTAGTCAATCTTAACTAAAAGACCACCTTGAAAAGGCTTTTCTTAACTAGCAAAGTAGATATACCAGTCACTCTTTACTATACGACTCCATTTTTTTTTTTTTGCATAGTACTTTTAAGTACACAAAGTTACCCTTGTATGTGGTTGTCCCCTTCCCAGCATTCCTTGAGGGGAGGACCTATTTCAATCCTGAATCAGGCCTTCAATAGTACCTGGAACACAGCATGCACTTAGGAAAAATATGTCTGTTGACTAGTTATGTCACAGTTCATTTATATATTTTCAGTTTCTCAATGAGGCACATATACTTGAAATGTAAGTAGTGTTGATATTTTACAAGCATTTGCAACTATAAATAAAATATTTACTACTTCGGTTAACCAGAAGTATTATATTAGGAAGTGTTTTAGCAACTGGGTAGGTCCTAAAATGCTTCTAAGGAACACAAATTTCTCTAGCAACCTATATTTATCACTAGACAGAATACACTGAACTCTTTCATGAATAAAAGGCAATGCACTGCTGAAATTTTAAATCCAGAATAAAGAAAAAAATACACAGTTGATTCTGCAGGGACTTTTAAAGAACAAATATCTCTTTTAGCATCATAAGCATCAATGTCTACAGGCTCAAGACTGCCTGGCAGCTCATTCCCATCTGAATACAAATATGCAAACGTGCTCTACTCAATGCTTGTATAGGGGGAAAAAACTCCTGATTTGCCACCAACCCTTTGCCCATTTCTCTCCTTTTAGCAGCAACGCTTCTCAAGATAGATATTTCTTTCCTCCTGATCTTTAGCACTATCCAACCTGACATCAGTTCTCAATAACTCTCCACTAACACTACTTTTATGAAGGTCATAAGTGACATTTGTTGTCTGGTCCAGTGTACATTTCTTGTCCTCACTTAACCTAATCTCACAGAAGCATTTCACATAGCTTATACTTCCTTCCTACAAACATTCCCAAATTTCCAGATACCCAATTATGCTATTTCCTCCATCCTCTTTCTACTGGTTTTTCTTTCTCTTCCTGAACTGTAAATGTTAAAAAGTTAACAAGGACTAAATCTAGGTCCTTTCCCTTTGCTATATTACTCCAAGGCAAGAATATTACTTCTTTACCTTGTTAAAACTATGGCTTGCTTTTGTGCCCCATTTAGGATTATTTCTTTGTAAAGACAATAAGCCAAATCATACTGGAATCAAAGAAGCTATAATGTTATAACTTTAATATCATAAAATAAGGGATTCCCCCACCATATATTATAATAACATTCTTAGTGGGACCATGGCTTCTGGGAATAACTACAATTCTCAGCCTCTCCTGCAATGAAGTGTAGCCAGTGATGTAGGTGGAAATGTCATGTACTGCCCTTAGGACTCCTACCCAAAACAGCCAGAGAACTGCATCCTATCTTCTCTATTGTGCTGCCTTGCATGCAAATGCAACCATTTTCAACCATGAGACTGAGGCCAAGGGTGGTCCAGCAATAAGATACCAGATTGGTTCCCTGACACTTTGGGATATGATAAATAGATTATGACCAGTCGTCTTGTGTGGTCAAAGAAAGGAACTTTCAGCTTGTTAGGCTGTTGTAATTTAGGGTTTTCTACCATTCAGCACTCAGTCTATCTCTAAAAGATTAGGCACAATGATATACATGTTTCACTCTGAAAGGTATTTCTTGCATGTATATCAAATAAATGTAATAAGCTTAAAAGCAGACATACACTCCCTGTTCAATGGTGGTGACTGTAGGGCACATATGCTCTACCGGGCATAGAGCCCTCACTGTCACCCTGGAAGCCAAGTTGACCCAGCATTGCTCCAGGACCAAGTATTATATAACAGCACACAAACACACACCAAATGCGAACTTTTACCTTTCAATAAAAAGGCTGTTGTGTCACTGAAAGCTTTGTTATTGTGTTTTCTTAAGACAAAAGATGTTAATATATGAGTTTTAAAAAAATTTTTTCTAGACTAAAACCTCAGTATTCAAGGTTTTTTTGTTTTGCTTTTTTTTCTGAGACAGGGTGTTGCTTTGTAGTTTAGGCTGGCCCTGAGCTCACTATGTAGCCCAGGAAAGCTCGGAACTCACAGCAATCCTCCTGCCTCTGCCTCACAAGTACTGAGAATACAGGTGTGAGCCACCACACTCAGCACTGTAGTGTTTGGTACTGACTGCTGGTGGGTGTGAGTCACCATGCACTGTGGTATGTGATTACTAAGGATTGAACTCACGACCTTGTGCTTGCCAAGCAGATACCAGAACTACCGAGCTAAATTGCTGGCCCAGTATTAAGAGCACTTTAGGTTGCAGGGTACAACTCCATCCTTATCAATTACATTACTGGATTTCTTCTTATCTTAAATGAAAGTCTGGAAAAGTACTAACAGAGAGATCTTTCTTTCTCTCTCTCTCTCTTTTTTTTTTTTGTGGTACCAGGCATTTAACTCATATCCTTGTACTTCCAAGGTAGGTACTAAACTAAAACTCTGGCCCTGAATTTTCTGAAGAATAGTCTGATATGAGGGAATTATTAAGTGCTCAGTCCTACACTCTTTCTAGAGTTCAGTGATGACTAATCTCAGGAAAAGATGAAAGTGTGAGAATGAGAGGATGGTTTTGAAGCCATGTAAAATAAATAAATCTGTGAATAGTATTACAAGCAAACAAAGAACAGCATTTATAAGCAAACAAAAATCCTATGAAATTACCATGATATGGTGTCATCCATGCCTGGTGTTCTACTCATCATAAATATTATTTAAAAACAAATATTCATTGAAGTAATATATTCAGCATTGGCAAATAAAAGGGAAATATAGAGTACAATATCTATTCTTATAAAAATAACATTACTACAAATTAGATAACAGAAAGTGAGATGTAATATCAGAAATATATAAACAGCATACAAAAATTTGTTCTTTCTAAAGAGCAAATATAAACAAAAATATAAATTATAAATTATTAAGTACAGAAAAGTTGAATTCTAAAAACTAATTATGAAAATCTTAATGGAAGAGATAGGATCTAAGTTAGACCTTTTTTTTTTCCTTTTTGTAGTGTTCTACCACTGAGCTATACCTCCAGATCTTGAGCTAGATCTTGAAGAACACATAGGTAGATCAAGTACAGACAGAGGAAAGAAATGCCCCCGGGGAAGATATAATACAATATAAAGTGAGGAGATTGGACTGAGAACAGCATGTTAGTGGGCAGTAAAAGGATCTACCTCTGCTGTACAAAAAAAGAATAATGGAAGCTGTATTATTCAATGATTTGACAGTTAAGGTTCAGTCAGGACATTCAAAGTCTTAAGATTAAAATAAAGGGGTACATTCAACTGGGGATTTAGTTCAGTGGTGCAACACCTGTCTCATAACACAAGGTCCTGAGTTTGATCCCTGGTACTGGGAGGAAAAAAGGTACACTATAACAGCAAATAGAAAATAAAAAAAGCAATTAGGAAGTAGCAAAGATTTGTCAACTTGTCTTGGAGGTGGAGTATCCTAAAACACTGAGGATCTAGACTCAAAGAAGTTAGCCAAAAGACTGCACAGAGAGGAGAAAAGAGTAAGTCAACTACTGTATTCATAAATTGTATGCTCTTTCCTTCTTTGCTGCAGTTTATCTTTAAAGAATAAAATTTATTGTTGTCTTTCAATTAAATTTATATGATCTCTAATTGCAAAGTTGAATACCTGGTTCACCATTCCATTTTATACATGAGGAAACTAAACCTCTATAAGACTAAAGCTGTCTGTCACCAAGATGGTAAGTGGAGAGGCCAGGCTTCAAAATGAGATGCTTGCCTCATGACTGGTTCCATTTTCACTATATTTACATTGAAGTGAAGTGAAGTAAATTTATAAGGTGATATAAAAGTGCATAGTGCAGAAAGAAAAACATCTATATAAATCTAAATTTTCACACAGCAAAGTTCCAATAATAAAGCTATAAAACAAAGGGAGGGCACTAACTCAGAAATTTGAATGAACATGAATGGCTGGCACTGTTTTTTTGTAGTAAGTTATACCTAATATAAATCTTAAAAGAATAAACTGGCTTTAGGTAGTTTTAGGTAAGAAGGAGTGAGAAGTGTGGAGGGGTAAGACACAAACAAAGGCTCTAAGGCAAAATCACCCAGTAGAACTTACTGTGATGACACAAATTCTCCATAACCTCATTGTCCAATAAGGTAATTACTAGTCACATGTGGCTACTAAATACTTGAAATGTGGTTAGTACAACGGAAGGATTGCATTTCATAGTTAATTTATAGGCTGGAGGCATGATTCAGTGACAGGGTATGGACTACGCCTGTAGGAGGTTCTAGGCATAAATCAATTTTTGAAAGGTTTTATTGATACATTTTATAAACATGTTGTGATCACATATAACATTGAGGATTTGTACTAGCACGACATGACTTATCATTTTTTCCCATTCCCTTCCCCCAATCAACCTTACCCACTATACATAAGCTTTGTCTCCTTTTTTTTTAAATCATCAAATTTTCTTTCCCTTCTTTTTTTTTTTTTTGAGACAAGGTCTCACTTTGTGGTTCAGGCTGGTCCTGAGCACAGCCTCAAATTCAGCAATCCTCCTGCCTCTGCCTTCTGACTGCTGGGATCACAGGTGTGAGACACCACACCCAGCATTGTGGTATGAGGTACTGATTGCTGGTAGGTGTGAGTCACCATGTCTGGCATTGTTGTGTGTGGTTACTGGGCACTGCACCCGGGACTTTGCACTTGCAAGGCAGGCGCTGAACCAGTGAGCTAAATCCTTAGCTGCTCTTCCCTTGTTTATTTATCCCTATCCACCTTATTTTAAATTTTAAAACAAACCAAAAAAATTTTAAAAGTAGCATTTTTTTTTCTTTACAGTGAAAGGAACAAATCCAGAGGCTCTCTACAACAAAGTACATCTACAGAACTTTTTATATTTCATTTTGAGGTGAAATCTCATTAAGTGGCCCAGCCTGGCGTTGAATTTACAATCCTCTTACTTCAGCCTTCAGAATAGTTAGGATTATAGATGTGTACTGCCGCCACCTGGCACAAAATTTTTTATTTTAATAAATTTAAACTTGAATTTATATAGCCATGTTTCAAATAGCAGCTACTATACTGAACGTGTGACTTTAAAATGTGGAGGTTAGATGTGAGCAAGAAAATATGTTTTAGATGAAGCTCAAGGTTAATAGGTCTGAATGTTTAGAGCCCTGAAAATTCACATGTTGAAATCCTAATCATCTAATCATGCGACAGTATTAAGATGTGAGACATCCTGGACTTGGGAGATGAGGCAAATCTGTGAGTTCAAAGCTAGCCTGGACTGCACAGCAAAGCTCTGTTCAAACAAGCAAGCAAGTGTACAAAGACGTGGGGTCTTCAGGAAGTGCTTCGATCATGAGTATGGAGTTCACGCAGGAGCCCGTTTGTCCCTTCTACCCTGCAAAGTCATGGTAAGATAACCACCTTGGAAGCAAAGTGAGCCTTTGCAAAACACTGAATCTATTGGTGTTTTGATCTTAGGACTTGACAGCCTCTAGATTGGTGAGTAATAAATTTCTGTTGTAAGTTATTCCATATTTTGTTATATAGTTTAAATGGACAACAAAAGGTGAGACAAGATAGGGTAGAGAGGGAGGCAGAAACTGTTTTACAGAGAAACATGTTTAAGGTTGAATCATGAGATTTCCAACATTCACCAAGTTTTCCGATAAAAAAGAAATACCTTATAATGTTATATATCTAGTAAGCTAAAAAATTTAAAAACACGTGGGGTATGATGGGACATGTCTCTAATCCTAGCTGTGCAGGAAGCTGAGGTACGGGGATCACAAGCTGAGGGCCGATCTGGGCAACTTAGCAAGATTGTGCCTAAAAATGAAAGAAAAAAAGAGGAAGGGGAACCTAGTGTGGTTCTCCCTAAGTTCAATTCCCAGAACTACTACTGCTACTGCTACTACAAATGATAATAAAGCATGCTGCATTCTGCTAAGCTCTGTGCAAAGTAACAAAGACTGTAAATTTAAGAGTCTAGTTATCTCTTGATTTTAACAATATAAATAAAAAGTAACTTCTAAGCAATATACATTCATTTATAATCAGATCAGTACTGTCTTACCATGGGGCAACCGTTTCCTAGAAGGGTGAGACACAGTCTTTAGGGGCCTCTCTTGGTATCCAGAGAGGTCCGATGTGCCACCGCCCCACTTCTCTACTATCTTTTGGGTTCCCCCAGGGCAACAGACTTCTACCTGCTGACCAGGGCGAACGCCTGTTCTCTGCCTCTCCACCTCTGGGACACCTCCGTCCTGCTCTGGGAACTCACTGACTCCAATCTCTAAATGCTCTCTACGAGATGATTCTTGACCCCAGCCAACTTTCTGGCCCTTCAAGGATGCACAATCGCCCCTTAAAACCTTCAGAGGACATCCCTTGGGGTTGCCTCCTCCCAAAGTCTCTCCCAGTTGAGTTTAAGGGAGATATTAAGCCAAAAACTATTTTTATTCTAGGGCCAGACAGACTGGAAAATGGCTCTCATTGGTCTGCTGATGAGACCTTTGACTTCCAAATTTCATAGGATCTTGACAGTTTTATCCAGAGGAATGGCAAATGGTCTGAGACCCCCTATATCCAAGCCTTCTGCACCCGGCAAGACTGTCCCGATGCTCTCCTTCTTTCCATGTTACTCTTGTCATTTCTTTCAGCCTCCTGCACTCTAACCTTTCTGCTGCCAGCCCTAGTTCCACTCTCCTCTCCTCACACCCACTCCCCAACCAGTCTTGTCCTAACAGTTCAGAGGTGGCAGACATCAAGGCCTGCCAGGGTTCTACCTCCTTTTTATAAAGGATCTTGAAAGAACAGAACAAAGAAATGGGCTCTGAATTTTTTCAGATTCTGGCAGATACCCCTTTGAAACACCCGTCCGATCTTCCAGAAAAACTTTCTTTGACATAACAAGGCCACACAGAGAATCCCAGACACTATCCCTCCTCCCCGGGGGTACTACAGGGTTGGGCTCTGTGGAGAGATTGGAACAAGGCAGCAGATATATCTGTTGGTTGACTTCTAAAAATCTTTTGTTCCTCTGTTTAAGAAATGATACTTAGGGCCAAGGATTTAGCTCAGTAGTTCTGATGTCTGCCTGGCAAGTGGAAGTTCCTGAATTCCCTGGTAAACACACACTATTATGCTGGATGTGGAGACTCATGCCCACCAGCAATCAGTACCACATACCACAGTGCTGGGCATGGTGGGTCTTACCTGTAATCCCAGCACTTGGGAGGCAGAGGCAGGAGGACTGCTGTGAATTCGAGGTTGAGTTCAGGGCTAGCCTGAACAACAAAACGAGATGCTGTCTCAAAAAAAGAAAAAAAAAAAGAAAAAGGATATCTAGCCTAAATGACTCACTTTATTCTATAATTTGGGACATTTGATTTCAAAATTCTTTGTGATCCTGAGAACTACTTACAGGGAAATGCCAAGCTTTCTTCCCTCTCTGCTGCCTTCCTCTGTCTGACAAACTTACTCTGCTTACCACACTCATACTGGAGGAGGCTTTGCCTCCTTTCCTAATCCACAACTCCTTACACTCTAATCCTGACAGGCAAGATGAGCCTTGGCCATAACGCGTTCCTGCCCTTTTTGAGCCAGCACTGCCTCTGCTGCAGACACAGCTTGGAGAGCCAGCCACAGAGCTGGCTCCACTTTCCACCCTCTCTTGTTTGCTCTCCTTATCAGTAATCTTCCTCTTGCACAGTGCTGTTATCCTTCCTCTACCAGCTGAAAAAATAAATAAAAGGCCTAGGGAAACAAAAATTGATGAACTTACTTCTGGCTTCTAATTTGAGAGGGAATTATTAACTGATATGCTTAAGACATCACTTGAGCTTAATAAATTTGTAGACACAATTACAGGGTTAATTTGCTCTTCTTTTCCTTCAACAGAGATAAGTCACTTTCAAGGCTGACTTAGAGAGCTGACAGACAGCCAGATTTACAATATAACAACCCAGCTCTTCTCAGGTCCCAACTTTCCTCTTATTGGTGTTTTCAGACAAAGGCTTTCTAAAACTGATACTGGACATGAATTTTTTTGCATAACTAGCAGATTAGCTAGACTGGTCAATGACAAACAAACAAACAGAGCAGAGGTGCTTCCCTGGCAGCTCCAATATAGTTCGTGACACTGATTACTGCTGACATCATGGTATAGTAAATGTATTCGTGTTTTCCAACTGCACAGATCCTCAGAGATGTACAACTGACAAACAATTCATTATAATGGCAACTTCCAGGCTAACATTGTTCGTGCTCATAAACTTTTAGGCTCAGATATCTGATTTTCCCTGACTTGTGTTGAAGTAATGATTTTGAGATGTACATGTCAATTCTTTTAATAAAATGATGTTGTCATTGTTATGCTGAAATGTTATGTTGCCCTTACTTTCAAGTTTTCTCTCTAAAATTTTATAATTGTTATCTGCTAACATTCTACAGGGATTCAACTTTTAAGAAAAACATTATTGGGAAGAAAATAACAGTTCTATAGTCATATTACATGCTTCAAAGAAGTCAATATCTGTATAATTGATATTTTAGATATTCAACAACTAGGGCTTGGAGACGAAAGCTAAAAATGGTATCTGGGCCAAGAAAACATCCAATATTTTAGTCTTGGCCCTGCAAGGTCAAAAAAGACCCAGAATATGAGGGGTTGTTTTTGACAGGGTCCTACAGCTTTGGTGAGTTCCTCAATCTAAATAGAGACTGTTGGTCCCTAAAGGACAGTTAACACATATAAGGTGTGCTAAAAAGAGAGTGATCAAAGAGAGAAAAACATCTCCAGTCCCACAGTCAAGCAAGACCATGATCCACCCTTGGTGGTTGATACTGACTGAAGAGCTAAAAGGTCCAACACTTGGTTCCAAAAGTAAATACCAAAGAACCTTTACTGATCTTGATACATAACGAGAGATCAATTTTGATTGTTACAGGTCTCACTTTGGTCTTGAACATCCAGCAGAAAAGTATAACCAAAGAAATAAAATTAACAGTAATGCAGACAAGAAAAGGGGGCTCTAATCACTGACCCCTGCCTACAGTTTTCAGATACACCTATAGACAGGAGATAGAAATCAGCGAGTTACAATTGTTATTACAATCCTTCAACAACAATGTCTGGATGTGGTTCCTTCTCTAATCTGTTTTTCTATTCTGATGCTCAGGCTTTGGTCTGTGCACTTTAATTTCTTGGTAAAATCTGTTTATTCTTGCCTAAATTCTGAGTGATCATATAGACATAACCAATGATGAAGGTGTCTGAGATCCATCCCTCTCACAAAGACTCACTTCAAGCAAAATCTTGTGCTTACCCTCAATTAAACAAAAAAGGTGAGTGAGTGATGTTGTTCTAACTTCTTTTACAGTATTTCTTGATATTCTGACACAAAAATGACCCCAATGCTTCTCCCAAAGTGATCTTCTAGAGATTCTCTGTGATCTCTGGGTCCAGGGATGCTTTTTAAATTTTTATGCCCACTCAAGTATTTTTTTCTGCTTATACTTTCAGTCTGGCTGCAAAAATCACTCAAAATATATTTGCTCCATTTAATTCCCTTGCTGGATCTGCTTCTAATTGGCTCAAATAGCTGATCTGGTTATTCCTACCTCCCTTGGCCTGGTCTCCACCCCAGCAAAACTGTTTGCCTTTGAAAAAAACAACCCTAGAGATACTGCCTTGCTTCAGGTTCTGAAAATGCTAAAAAATTTAATCAGACCGTCAAAATTTTGTGACTCCTACGAAGTTTCATCACAGGCTCATCAGAGTCTAGATTACACCTGGCCCACAAGCCCCCTTCCTATGTCACCAGATAACAAAGCAACTCTGCTTCTCTGATTGGCTTTCTTTCCTATCAAGCTATAATCCAACTCATCGAACCTTATGATCTCCATGATGTTAATGATCTAAAAATTCTCTTAGGGGTATTCATGCACACTTTCTTTCAAGGTGGTCTAGATACCACATCCAAATATTCCAAGACAGAGCAAAGGATTTTCTAAAAGATACCCCTGCTCATAGTGAGGATTAAGAATACAAACATCTTGATACACAAGAGGGTTGAATCTTCTCATATCAAAAACTTATTGCTCTCAGCCAAGAAGCTAGATTCACCTGTCTCTTCTGCCAGTCATAGCCTGCAGCTCTTTCTTTCATACATGGCATAGGTTCAAGGCTGTCCGACACCTTCTCCCAACTCACCTTCTGATCTCCTTCTATGTTGGTTTGACCTGTCCAGATGCTTGTCCCTAGACACTAGGTCTTATGGAAATATAGTACCTGGGCATTTTATCTATCTACTCACAAACTGAATGAGGATTTACACACTTGTTCTCACTTTCTTATTTCTGCCTTGCAGAATAATGTATTACAAAGATGTTTTTTCAGGAATGTGTGGTGGCCATCTCTAACAGCAACTACCCAAGAATATCTCTCAAGATGGCACTTATACTGTAGTCAGTCTGGCTCTACGAATATATTCCCTGCCCCTGATCAGCAAGAAGTAGCCAGACCAGAGACAGCAGCCTGTTTCCCTATACTACTTTTTTTTTTTTAAGAACCAGGATCAAACTCAGGACCTGCTGTAGGCAGTGGCACTACTGAGCTATATCCCCAGCCCTTCCCTAGACCTCTTTAGAGCCTGAAATGGTAGAGATTGGACAGGTTGACTATTGAGCCTGGACTGTTGAGTTTAAGATCTTCCCCCCTCCCAGTTGTGTTATTGAGAAAATATACAACATGGACTTTAAATACATAACTACTACATTTTCTTTATTCTTTTTTTAAGGTTTTTTTGAGACAGGGTCTCACTTTGTAGTGCAGGCTGGCCCTGAGCTCAGCCTCAAACTCACATCACTGCAATCTTCATGTCTCTGCCTCCCAAGTGCTGGTACAGGCGTGAGCCACCACGTCCGGCACTGTGGTATGTGGTACTGATTGCTGCTGGGTGTGAGTCTCACGCCCAGTGTTGTATGTTGTTACCGGGTTCAAACCTGGGTCCTTGTGCTTGCAAGACAGGCGCTGGAACCACTGAGCTAAATCCCCGGGCAATTTTCTTTATTCTTATTCTGAGAATGACATGAAAGTTAAGCAATCTTTCTAAGCAACACAATTTAAGTTATCCATAATGTACTCTTCTTAGAAATTATCCTAGATTTAGCATAACAGTATTTACTTCTAGGCATACATTTTGTTATTTTTAGCAGTCTATGTATAATGACAATCTCTAACAGACATTAGATTCACAAAGTGATGAAAAACATATTAGTCTTCAAATAAAATGAACTGCCTAAGACCTTGACACACAAGAGTCAGGAATAAAGCCAAAAACTATGATTACAACACCAGAAGATATACAGCTTAAAACATTTCAGACTTAAAACATTTTCTACCTTAAAATAATATTTATATATTCATCCTTGTTACTATTGAGGATACATAAACAGACACAATTTAAAATTAAGCTCTATGATTAAAAATAAAGTGAATCCTTGGGGGCAGATAATATAGTACAAAAATTGCAACAATTAAAGAATTAAAAGACATAATCTTTCCCCCCAGTCTCTGAAATGAACTGCCTGTACTATTCAGTGTGTTTAGTGATTTTTTAATGCACCCAAAGAGGTAAAAATGCTAAGCAATAGTGGTTTTTTTGTAGATAGATGTGCCTATTTACAAAAACAACATGGATTGCCCTCCTTAGTCAGAAAAGGTTTAAGCTTCAAAACTCCCCCCTACCAAGTGGTACTTTTCCCAGTGGAAGTTCCCTCTTACCCTCTGTGGCACATAAGGCTCTCTGATTATTTTTTAACACACACAATGTAGCAAACCAACTCCGTTTTATATTCTCCTCTGTACTCTCATGGTCCCTTCCAGTGTATTCCAGTTAATAAGAATTTAATAATGTTTGTTGAATAAATTTAGCAGAAGTTGGTAGAAAATCCTTTGATTCTATAGAAAGATACTACTAGCTTTCTGGGAAGTACAGATCCCAATAAAGCTAACTAAAGCTATCTAAGGTCACTTTAATGTTAGGAGATTTCTTGAGTTTTAAAAACCCAGTTGTTGAATCAATCATTTATAGTAATTAAAAGGCTGAAAATAATCTTATTGTAAATATTTTCTAAAGTTGATTCTTAGCACATATTTAGTAATTTATGTTTTATTTTTTGGGAGAATGTTTTGCTTCTGTTTCTGGGGCTCAAACTCAGGGGCTGGTGCTCGCCAGGCAGGTGTGGTACCACTGAGCTATATCCTTGCCCCTAGTTTTCTATTTTGATGTCTAGTAATTCTTTCAAATTCTATGTCTGACCTAAATTTTGTTTTAATTTTTTGGATGGAATACTATTTTCACATTTTAGAACATTTAAAGGGAGAGCTGTACAATGTATAATCTGAAT
>PVIR01022286.1:0-12545 GCA_004026965.1 Petromus typicus
GTATAAGACACAACTTAATTCTCATTTTTTCCCATGGCCCCACCCACCCTACCACCCCCCCATATATATAAAATTTGTTTCCTTACTTTTTTGTTACAATCTCAACATTGTCCCCTTTCACCTTATTTTACATTGAGCATTTTCTATTTCACAATATATAACATACAATGCTAGGACTCATTTACATCTTCATTTTCTCTTGTTTTTATTTCTTAAGTTATTACTGGTCTTTCTTGCCTTTTTTCCTCCTTCCCTGCCTCTCTCACTTCTTTCCTTCTTTCTTGTCTTTCTTCCATTGTTTGAGATAGGGTCTGGTTGTGTGGTCTAGGCTGGTCTTGAATCGGGGCCAAGACTTGGACTCCTGTCTGCGTCTGAACCACCCTAGGGGCCAGATCCCTTGCACATGCTATGCTCGGGGCTGACCTCCCGGCAGTCACTGGCCCATGAGCTTGGCCTGGCAGAGTGACTGACACTGCCGGGGCCCGTGGGCTCTGAGCCTGCCTCAGACTGGAGGGCCACCCTGGATGGTGCTTTCCCCGGGACCCAAAGAGGGGGGCAGCCGATCGCATAGTTCTACCACTCCTCTCTAAAACATGTGTACTCCCTTGTTGCCAGCAAGGTGGAGAAAGCCCAGGGCTGCCCCAGGTCCCCCTGCACAGCACTATCATGTAACCTGACTTAACGGACGCATATTAACAAAAATCTATACCCATCATGATTTCCTCAACTTCTCATAGAAAATTCATAAAGATCAACTATATTGTGACTTATAAAATGTGAACAGATTTAAGTAAAAAGAATTGATGCAAATAAAAGCCTGCCCATCCCACATGTCTTGAAGTCACCTAGTTAAAACCCCGTGGATCAGTTTCCTAAGTGAAGGAACTCTTAAGGAACTTTTTTTGGTTGTTTTTTAGTGACAGCGCAATTGTTACTTCAGTTCGTGTTGGAGCCTTACCTTAATTTCACGCTCTGTAACAGTGAAGACATCATCCACAAGGTCCCTTATGATAGGCCAGGTGTTTGTGCCAAAGCTGGAGTTGACTCTATCTGCCAGTTTCTGCAGGATATGTATGGGGGTCAGCTTTCCTTTCAGTTTGGACTGGCAGCAGTCATCTGCATTCAAGGGTTCAGCAGCATATACCTTCACAGTAGGTTTCAGAGGCTGAGAAGAGGAATGTTAGTTTATAACTAACCATTGCTATGTGCATGCCAAAAGGCATAATAGGTAATGCATTTCTACCTAAGAATCTTCTCTGACATATGTCATAAAACTGTGACCAAGCAGCCTATAAAATAAATTGCTATGTTTAATATTGACCCAAAAAAAGCCTGCCCATAATGGGAATCAATAAAACAATAATATCTGTAGAAGATACTTCTGAAAGAACAAAAAGACTAACCACAGGATGGGAAAATATTTGGGGAGCATGTATCTGAAAAAAGCATGTTCCTTTTTTTTTTTTTTGAGGTAGGGTCTCACTTTGTAGTTCAGGCTGGCCCTGAGCTCAGCCTCAGGGATGGATCACAGCAATCCTCCTGCCCCTGCCTCCTGAGTGCTGGGATGACAGGCGTGAGCCACCATGCCGGGCACTGTGGTATGTGGTACTGATCGCTGCTGGGCGTGTGAGTCACCATGCACAGCACTGGGTATGTGGTTACCGGGGATCGAACCCGGGTTCTTGCGCTTGCAAGACAGGCCACCGGAACCACTGAGCTATATCCCCGGCCCTGAATGGTTTGTTTCTAAAATACATGAGATAAGAACTCTCCAAACTGAGTCGTAACAACAGGCAGCACAGTGTGGCCTTGGAGGAGATCCAGACACGGAGCAGAGAACAGAGCAGCCAGCACACAGATCGACCCCCTGATTCTGGCAAAGGTTCAAAAGCAACTCAGTGCAAGACACGTAGGGTTTCCAGTAAACGAAGTGATTGTGCACAGGCAGAAAAATGTGTCTTCCAGGTGGGAGACAGGCAGGATGACTGGATAAGGGTCCCTCGCACTCGCAGGTGCCTCCAAAGAGAAGAGCCGAGGCCACAGGTGTGTAGCTGTGTGTGAGGTGAGCAGTTGCACCACAGAGCACTGCAACTCAGTGGCAGGGAGACGGAAACTTTGTAAACCCCCAAATCTGAAGCAAGTGCAGAGTAGGCGAAATAAAGTATCTGAGCGGGGCGCCAGTTCTGCAGCCAGGGAGGGCACCAACCCACCGCAGGCTGGAGTCGCTGAGAGAGCTGCTCAGCAAGTCCTGTCAGCCAAGACCCTGCAAATCCTCGCTCTGGGGAACTTTCGTGGCCTTCGCACATTTCAAAGTAGGTCAGAGACCCGGAATCCACCCCACAGGTCCCACCACGGAGGTACTGGCCCTCGCGTGTAATGCTGCTGGGGTGCAGCAGCTCCCCTGCCCCTGGGGCGCACGGCCTCAGCAGATCTGGAGAGAAACTGCCCCAGGCCGGCCACGCTCCATGGCTCCTGTGGGCATCTCAGCCCAGACGCATTCCTGCCTCGGTGCAGGTGCAGCCCAGCCCTACTCAGTCCTGCGTGGACAGCACCGGAGAACTGGCCAGGAGACAAGCCCTGGGCTGCGCTTCCTGCCTGGGCGCGTGGAGGGAGGCCTGGGTCTGGGGTTCCGCTGCTGGGCGGCTGTGCCCATCGGAACAGCACCGAGGAACAGCACCCAGTCCTGTAAAGATCACAGAGCCAGTCATTCATCCACATGCAGGAACCTCAACGGGAAACCTCAGAAATGTGAACGGGCAAGAAAACAGAGCAGAACACTTCCTAAAGATCACTCACTGCTCTCTCGCAACAGATTTCCAAGGGAATGCAGTGGACAAAATGCCTGACACAGAGTTCGAAACAATGAGTTTTCAAAAGCTCAGTGAGAACCAAGAGAATCAGAGTAACTGTTAAATAAAGTCATAAAGATAATGCCAGGCATAGTGGTGCATGCTTATAGTCCCAGCACTTGGGTGGCTGAGTGAGGGAGATTTCCACAAATCCTAGGTCAGCCTGTCCTACATGGAGAGACCCTGTCTCAAAGAACAAAACAAGAGAAAAGAAAAGAAAGAAAAGAAAAATAACGCAAGATATGAATGAAAAATTCAATACAGAAACATTTACAAAAAGAACTGTCAGAAAACTTGGATATTCAATCAGTTGAATAAAAAATTCATTTGACATTTTCAACAACAGGTTAGATTAAGCAGAATGTCTTTCAAAATATCACATTCGGATAAAAATAAAGAAAGAACAACAACAAATGAAGACAGCATTTAAGATTTTTGGGACACTGTTAAAAGATCAAACAGCCACTACAATGACATGCCTCAAGAGGAAACGTGAAAGTTAAAGGCACAGAAAGCTCACTCCATGAAATAATAATGGAAAAGTCTCCAATCTTGGAAAAGTCATGAGTGTCCAGCTACAGGAGGCCTAGAGAACTACAAATATACAACCAGAAAGATCTTCACCATGACATACTGTAGTCAAATTGTCAAAAGAACAGAACAAAGAATTTTAAAATTTGCAAGAGAATGGTTCCATGTCCCATTTAGGGACAAGTACAATGGAGTAAGACCATGTTTAGTACAGAAATCCTAAAGACCAGAAGGGAAAGGAATCACATATTTCATGTCCTAAAAGAAATATCTGTGAACCAAGATTACTATGCTCAGCAAGATTGTCTCTCAGAATCAAAGGAGATGAGCTAAAGAAATTTATAACCATCAGACTAACTTTATGGAAGATGCTGAAGAGAGTCATATACCAAGAAGTAGAAGATAACTACTATTTGAGAGCATGTGAAAGGGGGAATTACTTTAGAAGAGTAGATACACAAATGAGAAAGAGAGAAGAATAAAATATTATCAACCCAGTAAACCACCAAACCACAAAGATGAATAAGAGTGGAAGAATGAACAAAAAATATTCAAATGAAGTAGAAGAAAATCAACAAAATGACAGCATTGAATTCATAATTTGAAGAACAATGCTAAAGATAAATGGTCTTAATTCTCTAATTAAAAGACTCTGGGCCAGGGATTTAGTTCACTGGCACAGTGCCTCCCTGGCAAGTACAAAGTTCTGAGTTCGATTTCTGGTATATATATATAAATGGAAAACTGTCCATAAGTAATTGAATTAGAAGAGCCAAAGTTGCTCAGGAATTAAAAAACAAGGCCTAACAATTTGCTGCCTATAAGAAACTCTACTCATGCATACAGATACACACTGACTGACAGTGAAAAGATGGAAAATCAAATTCCAAGCAAATGGAATAAAAAAGCAAGCAGGAATGAGTATAATTATATCTAACAAAATAGATTTTAAGATAAAAACAGAAAGAAGAAACAAAAAGGTCATTATGCAGTGATGAAAGGATCAATTCAAGAAAATACAGCAATTACAAATCGTGAGCTGAAACAAACATTTCCTCCTTTTACTTTGGGTGTTGGGTATTTTGAAATGTGAAAAAATTGCTAAGACAACATGACCTACCAAGAGGAAATACAAGAGCTAAACGCATCAATAGGAAGGAATGAAATTGAAGAAGTAATAAAAATCAAAATAGTAATAAGAATATTCCAGCAAAGAAGAGCTACCCACTGGATAACTCTGGCTGAATTTTACCAGACTTTTAAAGAAAAAGTAACAGTGATGCTCTCAAACTGTTTCAAGGAATCAAAGTGCCAAAATGAGGGGAATTCTTTCACATTCATTCTTTGAGGCCAACATTACCCTTTCACCAAAATCCAATTTTTTTTTTTTTAGTACTAGGGATTGAAGTCATGACCTTGTGCTTGGGAAGCAGGCACCACCACCACTGAGCTAAATCCTCACTTCCTACAAAATCCAACAAGTTCACAATTGGAAATAAAGAAATGAAAGGAAAAGATGGAAGGGAGGAAAGAGGGGATATATCCTTGGTGAAGAGAGATGCAAAAATCCTTAACAAATTACTGTCACATTGAATTCAATAAATAGCACATGCACAATGATCAAGTTGGTTTCATTTTCAAACAATAATATATTACTAAAGTACAATGAAGGGTGAAAAAAATCACATGATCATCACAATAGATGCAGAAGGTTTTGATAAAATTCAACATTGCGTCATGATAAAAGCCTTAACGTCAACATATTAAAGGCTATAGATGTCATACCCATAGTGAACATCTTATTGGATAGAGAAACATTGAAAACATCTGCTTTAAAATGAGTAGAGACAAAGATGTTCTTTCAGCCGTGTGTGGTGGTGCATGCCTGTAATCCCAGAACTTGGCTGGCTAAGGCAGGAAGATTGCTAGGAGTTTGTGCTAGGCATGATGTGACCAGCCTGGGCTACACACGACTTCAAGGCCAATCTAAACTACATAGTGAAATCCTGTCTCAAAAAAAAAGCCCTTTCTCACTGAACTTATTTAATATAATGATAGAAATTTTTAGCACAATAACTAGACACCATAAACAAATAATAAGCATACACATAAAAAAGGAGGAAGTCAAATTATCAGGAATGTAAAAGGATACAACATAAACATATGAAATCACTTCTGTGGCAGTTTAGCTGGACTTTCCAGTTGATTGGCTTGTGAGCCACCTCAAGGGTTAGTAAAGGCCACTTCTAGGTGTGTGTGCACGTGTCATGGAGGTGTGATTGCCTGGGGATTGTGTCTCAGTGACAGTGAGGAAAAGTAAACAGCTTCTGTACTGTAGAGGGAAGAGACCACCGAAAGGACATAACAAAAATGTAATCAAATGGAAAAACAGTCAAATGATTTGGAAACACGCAAATTGTTAATAATACAGAAGAATGGGCCGGGGATTTAGCTCAGTGGTTCCAGCGCCTGTCTTGCAAGCACAAGGGCCTGGGTTCGATTCCCCGGTAACCACATACAATACTGGGTGTGGCGACTCACCCCAGCAGCAACCAGTACCACATACCACAGTGCCGGGTGTGGTGGCTCACGCCTGTAATCCCAGCACTCAGGAGGCAGAGGCAGGAGGATTGCTGTGATGTGAGTTTGAGACTGAGCTCAGGGCCAGCCTGAACCACAAAGTGAGACCCTGTCTCAAAAAACAACAACAACAACAACAACAACAACAAAAAAAACCCCAAACAAACCAGAAGAATGTCCAATGCCAATTAGGCAGCAGAGAAATGCAAATCTGAACTGTAATGAAATCCCAGTTGACCCCATTTAGGATGGTTATCATAAAAAGATCAAACAAAACAAAAAAGCAATGGAAGATAAGAGTATGGAAGAAAAGGAACCCTGATACACTGGTAGTGTGAAGGCTAAAAAGTCATTATGAAAACCCTACATAGACGCCTCAAAAAACTACACATGCACTACTGTGTGTCCCACACTGGGTACATATCCAAAGGAAATGAAACCAGCCTGCAAAGAGAGGTCTATATGCCCGTGTTCATTGTGATGCTATCCACAACCGGATTCTGCCCACGAACACATGAATAAGGAAAAGATGACACTTACGCACGATGCAGTATTATGTGCCAGGGTTAAGAATGAGACCCTATCATTTACAGCATGATGGATAAACCATAAGGTGAAATTTGGAATGGTGAGAGACAACATGTTCTCTCACATGTGTGGAAACTACAAGAAAAAGTAAAGAAAAGAAAAAAGTGAATTCCACTAATATGTTAATAATAATATGTTAATAATAAAAATTTTCCCTTCCCAAGTTATGATGCACCTAGCAAATCTATATTCTTATTTATTTATTTAAGCAAAGTCTTGCTATGTAGTCCAGTCTATGTAGTGGCCTGCCTGCCTAGAATGAGAGGTGATCCTCCTGCCTCAGCCTCCCAAGTGCTGGGCTGACAGGCATGTGCCGCCATGATGGGTTTGGAGGCCATTCTTGGAACTCCTATTTGCTCAGATACCAAAAGTGATAGTCTTTGCAGAGTTTTTTTCCATTAGGTTTCATTACTGTGTCATCACTAATGATTTGTTTAACTATGAACATGTTATTTATTGCTCACGACTTTTTCTTAGGTGCTGCTACCTCCTTCTCTCTTGGTTTCTTTTTTCATTTTCATTGGTTGGAATAGTTGCACCAGGAAATGTTGTTGAAAGGACCTATAAGAAAAGATCTCAACAAGAACCAGGCTCCTTGTCATATGAAGGCAGCACAGGGACCGTGATAATGTGGTCCCAGGAGGTTGATGTGGGGCTGGGGAACACAGAGGGTGGGTCTAGAGGGGCCCTAGTCCCTCTTATCTCTTCTTTTGGAGAGAGGTGGGTGTCCTGGGTGAGGCATGCCTGAGAGTTTTCTCATAAAACCTGTGTTAATTAAAACCAGTGGGTATGCAACCTGCCTATGATTTCCCACATTGGTGGTGCTCATAGCACATGCATGGTGAATAGCTAGTTAGCGGCGAGCCCCACAAGCTATATAGGCTCGCCCAGTGTACAAATGAAGTGCCTTCATTTCTGAAAAAGAAACTTGAACTAGAATTTTGATTTCATGTTGTTACAACTACTTCAGTGATACTGGGGGTGGAAGCCAGGGCCTTGGTAAGGAGCTACATCCCAGCTCTTTCTTACTCTTTTTTGTTTGTTTGTTTGAGACAGGGTGTCACTTTTGTAGTTCAGGCTGGCCCTGAGCTCAGCCTCGAACTCACATCACGGCAATCCTCCTGCTTCTGCCTCTGAGTGCTGGGATTACAGGCGTGAGCCACCACGCCCGGCACTGTGGCGTGTGGTTCTGATTGCTGGTGCCCCTGCCTCAGTCTCCCAGAGTGCTGGGATGACAGATCTGCACCACTGCACCTGGGCTGCTTCCGTATTATTTGGATTGCACTGTTTTGTTGAGCCCCTTTAAGACTCTAATTATAGGTACATTTAGTCTTTGCTTGTCTTCGTCTTTCTGACCGTTTTGCCATACTTTCATTTCCCCTGCCATAACCATTCTCCCAATAAACCCTTAAAAGGACTTCTTGTTCCCTTGTGCTCTTAGTATAATAATCATAATTGCTTTCCATTCCTGGTCTGGTAATTTGAACATCCTTGCTATATCTAAGTCTGGATTTAAGCCTTGTTTTGTGTTTTTTACCTTGTAGTTGAAATTTTTGTTGAAAGCTGATAAAAGGCACTAGACTGAAGAGAGCCCTAGTGAAAGGTAAAGTGATGGGAGACAAGAAGTCGCTGTGTTGCGGGTCTTCCCTGAGCCTGTGTCCTTGTGCTGTGCTCCTCACAGATGGCCCGGGATGGCAAGAGAGGGCTGGAGCTGTCCCCGCCTTCCACCACTCGGATGGCTTGGCCAGCCGGGCTCCTTATCTTCCTTCTCCGACGAAAGTTGGGCTTTGATGAAACCTGGATAAACCAGACTTGTTTCTCCTGAAGACAGGTCTTTTCAGGGACAGCATGTTCTGACTGATTTTAAAATGGTGAAGACAAGCCTTGTCGGGAACAGAATGTTCTGGATGTTTTCAAAATGACAGATAGACCTTATTAGGAACAGAGTAGTCCAGCGGATTTCAAAATGGCACCATTTTCTGACCCTCCCGAAGCCCGAGGGACATTTTCCCTGAGAGGACCTGGTAGAGCTCTTGGAGGTCAAGCTGCAGACGTGCCTGATTTCCCTCCGGAGTCTGAAGCTCTCAGACTTGTCACAGTTTTCCTACCCTGACGTGGTTCCGGGAAAAGCTGATGTTGGGTTTCTCTGCACTCATCTGCTGTTCTTCCAATTCAGGGCCAATGATTTGCCCCATGACCTCACTTCAGAAGGAGTTGTTGACTTCTCTACTTTGTTTTGCTCACAGGTGGGACGGGCAGCTGGGATTCTTTATCTCCTTTTTTCTTCAATTATATCCTACCACTAGTATCTTTTATGCATACCTTATAATTTTACTGTCATATATGAGATGATTTTGTCTTTTTCTACTTTATTTCCTATGTATAGCCAATCTTACTTCACCTTTTCTTGCTTTTGTGTGTTTTGTTTTATGTTTGCTTGAGACAGGGTCTCGCTATGTACTTCAAGCTGGCCTTGAACTCACTATGCAGCCCAGGCTGGCCTCTAACTTACGACAATTCTCTTGCCTCAGCCTCGTAAGTGGTGGGATTATAGCTGTAAGCCACCGCGCCTGGCTTGAATGTCTTTTGACAGTTTTGACTAGTTTTTCTCCTGTCTAACTGCTCTGGGTAATGTTTCCAGAACTATACTGCACAGTGGTGGAGACAATGGGCATCCTGGTCCTGTTCCTGATTTTAGGGTGAAAAATTTCAGTTTTTTTCCATTTAGTATGATGCTGGCCATTAGTTTGTCATAGATGGCTTTTATTAGATTAAGATAAAACCCATCTGTTCCAGTTTTCACTAGCATATTTATCATGAATGAGAGTGGGGCCTTGTTAAATGCCTTATCTGCATCTATTAAGAGGATCATATGGTTTTTGCCCTTGGTTCTTTGCATATATTCATTTGTACACATTGAACTTCCTTGCATCCCTGGGATGAATCCTACTTGGTCATTATGTCCAATCTTTTGATGATTTGTTGCATGCTGTTTGCTAGAATCTTATTGAGGACTTTTACATCCATGTTCACTAGGAAGAATGGCTTGTAGTTCTCTTTCTGGGTTGGATCCTTCTCTGGTTTTGGTATCAGGGTCATGCTTGCTTCCAGGAATGAATTTGAGAGTGTTGATTACCGTTCAGTTTCATTAAACAGTTTGAGAAGTAGCAGCAGCATTAGGTCTTCTCTAAATTTTCTATAGAATTCAGCAGTGCATCTGTCTGAGCTCAGACTTTTCTTTATTTGGAGTGGGTTTTTGTGTGTGTGTGTGAGATAGGGTCTCGCTTTGTAGTTCAGGCTCGCCCTGAGCTCCCTATGTAAACCAGACTGGCCTCAAACTCACAGCAATCTTCCTGTCTCTGCCTCAGGACTAAACTTGGGACCTTGCATTTGCCAGGCAGGCTCCAGAACCACTCAGCTAAATCCCCAGCCCCTATTTAGGTTTTTAATTACATCTTAAAATTCATTGACTAATACTGACTTATTTAGAATTTGTACATAGCTTTGAATCTTTTTTGGTACCCTTTATATACACATCATGATTGCACTCAACATTGAGAATTTGTACCAGTATATGACACAACTTAATTTTCATTTCTTTCTTATTCCCCTGCCCACCCTACAACCCTGACCCCCTATAAACATAAGCTTTGCTTCCTTTTTTTACTATCAAATTTTTTCTTTCCCCCTTTTACCTTCCCCTCCCCCCTTTCCCTTTTCTCTTTGAACATTTTCTTCCTATTTCACAATGTCTATCGTACATTTTGGAACTCATTTATACCTTCAGTTTCTCATACTAGAGAAATGATATGGTATTTACACATCTGTGTCCTGTTTATTTCATTTATGAGCATGTCCTCAAGGAATGTCCATTTGAGTATAAGTGACTCAAACTTGTCATTCTTTATGGCAGAGTAGTACTATATTTTATTTAAGAAAAAACACATCTTTATCCAGTCTCCGGCTGATGGACATTTTGGTTGTTTCCAAGATTTAGCAATCACAAACTGAGCTGCAATAAAAACGGGTGCATATATGTTGCTATGACATGAATCTTTAATTCTTTCATGTATATCCCTAGCAGGGGAATAGCACAGTCAAATGAGATCTCTAACCCTAGTATTCTAAGGAATCTCCACAGTGTCGCACCAGTCTACATTCCCACCAACAAGTGGAGAAGGGTTCCTTCCTCCCTGCAGCCTCTCCAGCATTTGGTGTTGGTTAAGTTCATGATAGCAGCCATTCTTTATGGAGTGAGATGAAATGTCAGAGTTGTTTTCACCTGCATCTCTCCAATGACCAGTGGTGTTGAGCATTTCTTCATGTGCTTCTTAGCTGCTTTTACTTCTTCCTCTGAAAAGTGTCTATTCATTTCAGATGCCCATTTTTGAATTGGGTCTTTAAATTTGTGGGGCTGATTTTTAAAAAACTCTTTATGTATTCTAGATAGTTGCCCTTTGTTTGAGAGACAGAAACAAAAATGGTAAAAAAAATTTTTTTTTCCCATATTGTTGGTTGTCTTCACTCTGCTGGTGGTTCCTTTTGCTGGGCAGAAGCTTTTAAATAGGATGTGATCCGAATTTTTATATCTTGATTCAGTTTTGGTAATTCATATGTATCTAGGAATCTATCCACTTCTTGTGTGTTTTCCAACTTACTAGAATACAGGTTCTTGAAGTAGGTATTGATAATCCTCTGGATTTCTGCAGAATCTGTTGTGATTTAACTTTTTTTCATTCCTAATTGCATGGATTTAAGTCTTTCCTTTTTCAATAAGCTTGGCTAAATGTTTGTCAGTTTTATTTACTCTTCTAAAAATACAACTCTTCAATTCATTGATTCTTTGTATTGTTTTCTTAGTTTCCATTGCATTAGTTTCTACTCTGATCTTTATAGTTTCCACCCTTGTACAAGTTTTGAGCTTGACCTGCTCCCTTCTTTTGAGAAGCTTGAGATTTAAGTGTAGGTTGTTTATTTGAGCTTGCTCTTTTTTTCTGCTACAGGAGTTCACTGCTATAAATTTCTCTCATCTGACTGGGTTCACTGTGTCCTGGAAGTTCCAGTACGTTATACTGACATTATCATTTCATGGTAGAAACTGTTTAATTTCTCCTTTAATTTCATCTTTGACTCACTAGTTGTTCAGGAGGGTGTTATTTAATTTCCACTAAGTTCTTGTGGTTTATTTTGCTGCTGATTTCCAACTTCCTTGCACTATGGTCTAACAATATGGATAAGATAATTTCAATTCCTTTGCATTGACTTGAGCATGTTCAGTGAGCTAGCATGATCTACTCTTGATAACATCTTGTGTGCAGCTGAGAATATGTACTCTTACGTTGTAAGGTAGAATACTCTATAGACACCTACTAAGTCCATTTGTTCACAAGTTTGGTTCATTTCTGATATTTCCTTGTTGATTTTTCTGTGTAGTTGCTCTGTCTCACCCAGTAGGGGGCTGCTATAAGTTCTGAGTTCAGTTGGACCTTGTCCCCAAGTTGGCTACTAGCCAAGTGCCCTCTCCTGAGCGACATCTGAGCCAGAACAACTCACCAGCCACTGAAGTCTGCTGTGTCCACTGCTCAGTGGAGGGCTCTAAGGTCACCAGTAGTCACTGTGCATCCACAGGTTTGAACTGGCCCCCCCAGTGGATCAGGGCGCAGGGAGAGAGCACCACTTTCTCCCTCCCCCTTCTCTACTGAAGTCTCTCTCCTTGCTCTCTCCAGTTCTCACTTCTGATTCTTGCTGGTCCCAGGCACTCACTTCCTCCTTCTCTTCTTCATGTTGCTATATTCCAGCATTCAGACACCAGATCTTGAAGAGGTTGTTTCTCTGTTGTTCACCACTCCGCCATCTGTTACTCTTTCTTGAGTTCAGTAAGGATCATCTTCATTACCCTCTGCTCAGCAGTAGGTGGACCATTTCATGGCTCCCAGGATCCTCTTTCACTTTGACTAGAATTGTGCCTGAGATATTCCTCCCCTCAGGGAAGAAATT